>JARQOD010004840.1:0-51973 GCA_033576555.1 Oophaga sylvatica
TTTTCTCCACCAGACAGACAAAGCAAAGCGAGTGGGGGCAGATAATAATAGCCTAGGGAGGGTAAATTTTTTTTGTGCCCCCCCTGGCTACTAACATCTGCCCCCAGACACCCCAGAAAGGGCAAATCTATAATTAGATTCGCCCTTTCTGGCACTTTGCCCGTCTATTCCCATTGCCCTGTAGCGGTGGCGAATGGGTTAATCTCACCTTACTGTCACCTTGCTATTGAAAGGTGACCTTAAGGCAGGTTAATAATTGATAGCTGTCAATTAGACAACTATCAATTATTAATCCTATTGAAGTAAATAAAAACACACACACACTTTAAGAATAAATAATTTTAATGAAATAAAAACACATTTTTTTGACAATATTTTATTTTACACTTAATCCGTGCGAAGCCATTGATCTCATAAAATAAAGAAAAAAAAATAAAACAACAATTATTCTTACCTATTCCGCTGATCTGTCACGTCCCACGCTGTAATCCTTCACAAAGGGTTAACTAGCTTTGAGCCAAGCACTGCAAGTAATCCTGCATGCTCAGCTCAAAGCTCATGAATGAATAAGTTCCTCTCCTGGCGACAGGAGAGGATGTGATTCATGAATGAAGCTTAATTGATTGTGTCCACTTTCCCTTTAGGTCAGGTCACTACAGTTAAATTGGCAATAAATCAATTAAGCTCCATTCATGAATCTATTCCTCTACTTTCGCTGGGAGAGGAACTTATTCATTCAGGGGAATACAGGTCTGAGACAGCATTATTAGCTCTCTGCGACCTGTAACCTGTTAACCCTTTCTGATGGATTACAGCGTGGGACCTGACTGTACATCGGATTGGTAAGTATAATTTTGCTTTTTTATTTTATTTTTATTACAGGAAATGGTTTTAGCAGGAAAATAAAATATGGTCAAAAACTGTGTGATTATTTAATTAAACTTATTTTTTATTAAACTGTGTGTTTGATTTTTCTTTCATACAATAGGATTAATAATTGATAGTTGTCTAATTGACAGCTATCAATTATTAACCTGCCTTAAGGTCACCTTTCAATACTAAGGTGACAGTAAGGTGAGATTAACCCATTCGCCACCGCTACAGGGCAATGGGAATAGACGGGCAAAGTGCCAGAAAGGGCGAATCTAATTATAGATTTGCCCTTTCTGGGGTGTCTGGGGGCAGATGTTAGTAGCCAGGGGGGCACAAAAAAAATGTACCCTCCCTAGGCTGTTATTATCTGCCCCCACTCGCTTTGCTTTGTCTGTCTGGTGGAGAAAATACAGCGGGAGCCCACGCATTTTTTTTCAATGAATTTACACCTTTAATTAACCCCTACATGTCTGAAATTTAGCACACATATACTCATGTAATTGTATGTTTCAAACATATATAAAAATACATGAAATTACATGGTTAAATGTGTGGAAACAATGTATATTCATGTGGCTTCTGTGATTTCACTGAAGCGGCAATGAATTAGCGGCATTACAGTATGTAAAGTGTAAGAATTATAAATATATGTATTATATATGTCACAATGACATTATAATATATATATATATATATATTATAATATATATATAATATATATATGTGCTCTATGTGTATATATCTATTCTTTCTTTTGGCATTTAAATACTATTCTTTTGGATCCATTATATGTCAGTTTTGCAAGCCTGCGAGAAAATCTCGCAAGTCGGATGAAAATCGGATGTTACAAGGTACACACACATGCGATTAAATCGCATCTTTGAAGGAAAATCGGATGCCAGAAGGATGTGTGATGTTTGCATTTTGATCCGACAATCGACCGTCTAAAACGGACCGATTTTTTGTGGTTGTGTGTGACGCCGGCCTAACAGGAGAAATTGGACCCCAAAATTTGTTGTCCAATTTGTCCTGAGTACGCTGATACCCAATATGTGGGAGAAAACTACTGTATGGGAACACGTTGGGGCTCGGAAGGGAAGTAGTGACGTTTTGGATTGTAGACTTTGATGGAATGGTCTGGGGGCGTCATGTCGCATTTGGAGAGCCCCTGATGCGCCTAAAACAGTGGAAACCCCCCACAAGTGACCCCATTTTGGAAAATAGACCCCACAAGGAACTTATCTAGATGTGTGGTGAGCGCTATGAAGCCCCAAGTGCTTCAGAGAAGTTTATAACGTACAGCCGTAAAAACAAAAAAATCATTTTTTTTTTAAAAAATGATATTTTTGCCCCCAGTTTTTTATTTTCCCAAGGGTAACAGAAGAAATAGGACAAATTGCACAATAACTCTTAGGGTCCAGAGTACGCTGATACCCCATGTGGGAGTAAACTACTGTTTGGGCTCATGGCAGAGGTCAGAAGGGAAGGAGCACCGTTTGACTTTTTCAAAGCAGAATTGACTGGAATTGAGATCAGACGTCATGTCACATTTGGAGAGCCCCTGATGTGCCTAAACAGCGGAAACCCCCCAATTCTAACTCCAACCCTAACCTCTACACACCCCTAACCCTAGTCCCAACCCTAACCACAAACGTAACCCTAACACACCCCTATCCCTAATCCCAACCATAACCCTAATACTAACTTTAGCGCCAACCCTAACCCTAACTTTAGCCGCAACCCTAACCTTAACCATAACCCTAATGGGAAAATGGAAATAAATATATTTTTGTAATTTTATTATTTTTCCCTAACTAAGGGGGTGATAAAGGGGGTTTGATTTACTATTTATAGCGGGTTTTTATGATTGGCAGCTGTCATGCTAAAAGACGCTTTTTATTGCAAAAAATAGTTTTTGCATCACCACATTTTGAGAGCTATAATTTTTGCATATTTTGGCCCACAGAGTCATGTGAGGTCTTATTTTTTGCGGTACGAGTTGACGTTTTTATTGGTACCATTTTTGAGCACGTGACATTTTTTGATCGCTTTTTATTTTGATTTTTG
Source organism: Oophaga sylvatica (assembly GCA_033576555.1). Taxonomy (NCBI): domain Eukaryota; kingdom Metazoa; phylum Chordata; class Amphibia; order Anura; family Dendrobatidae; genus Oophaga; species Oophaga sylvatica. The sequence continues at coordinate 2,941 of JARQOD010004840.1, forward strand.
GGAGGTTAGAATGAACAAAAATCAGCAATTCATGAATTTCTTTTGGGGGAGGCGTTTATACCGTTCCGCGTGTGGTAAAATTGATAAAGCAGTTTTATTCTTCGGGTCAGTACGATTACGGCGATACCTCATTTATATCTTTTTTTATGTTTGGCGCTTTTATAGAATAAAAACAATTTTATAGAAAAAATAATTATTTTTGCATCGCTTTATTCTGCGAGCTATAACTTTTTTTATTTTTTTGCTCATGATGCTGTGTGACAGCTCGTTTTTTGCGGGACAAGATGACGTTTTCAGCGGTACCATGATTATTTATATCGGTCTTTTTGATCGCGTGTTATTCCACTTTTTGTTCAGCGGTATGATGATAAAGCACTGATTTTTTGCTTTGTTTTTATAAAAAAATTTTTTAAGGGGTTCACTAAAGGGGTTAACTAGTGGGACAGTTTTATAGGGGGGGTCGTTACGGACGCGGCGATACCAAATATGTGTACTTTTATTTTTTTTTTTTTTTTTTATTTACAGGAAAAAATGAATTTATTGGGGAATATTTTTTTTTTTTTTATTTATATATTTGGAATTTTTTTTTTTTACACATTTATTTTTATTTTTTTTACTTTTTTACATTGTACCAGGGTGGGACATCACTGTAAAATGTGAGATCGCTGGTCTCACAGTGTGCACAGCACTCTGTGAGACCAGCGATCTCACAGGCAGTGCTGCAGGCTTCTCAGTGCCTGCTCTCGGCAGGCACTGAGGAAGCCGCCTCCTCCAGGACCCCGGCGCCATCTTGGATCCGGATCCTGGGAGGGAGGAAGCCCTCAGAATAGCGCCATCACATCGCGCTGTTCTGAGGGTCTCAGGGGGGCGCGCAGGGAGCGCTCTCCCTGCGCGATGCCCCCCTGTGCCCCCAGTACACCGCGATCATGTTTGATTGCGGTGTGCAAGGGGTTAATGTGCCGGGAGCGGTCCGTGACCGCTCCTGGCACACAGTCCCGGGTGTCAGCTGTGATAATCAGCTGACACCCGGCGGCGATCAGCTGCGCTCCCCCCAGGAGCGCAGCTGATCGCTATGACGTACTATCCCGTCCATGGTCAGATTGTCACGGGTTTTATGGACGGGATAGTACGTCTAATGTCAGAGAGGGGTTAAGAGAGACGGTGGGCGCGGCCCCACGTCCTAAGCATTCTTCCTGGAGGCCTGCTGGCTGCGTGCCAGGAACTGGGGGAGGGAGCAGGACTGAGAAGCAGAGAGAGCAGGGGACTTCAGCCTGCGCACAGACTGCTGCAAAGGGACAGCCAGAGGAGCAGAAGGTAAGAGACCAAGAGTGAGTGCAGAGCCAGCACGGAGACTGAGTGTAACAGCCGACTCACTACTGAAGATGCTAGACTGTATGGGCTCCTTCCAGGTATATATTCTTCAAGATACCAGACTTTATGGGCTGCTGCCTGGCCCTGACTGCAGCCTATACATGACACTAGAATGTATGTGCTCCTTAACCCCTTAACGACCGCTGATACGCCTTTTAACGGCAGTCATTAAGGGTACTTAAACCACAGCGGCGTTAATTAACGGCGCTGTGGAAAAAGTGAATAGCGCGTTATGCTATACCGTTACCAGCCCGTCAATGCTATGTGTTGAACGGGCTGGTAAAACGCAAAATGAACCCAGCCTTAGGGTTAAGGTTATAATTAGGGTTAGGGCTACAATTAGGGTTAGGGCTACAATTAGGGTTAGGGTTACAATTAGGGTTAGGGTTACAATTAGGGTTGGAATTAGGGTTGGGATTAGGGTTAGGATTAGGGTTGGGATTAGGGTGTGTTGGGGTTAGGGTTGGAGCTAGAATTGAGGGGTTTCCACTATTTAGGCACATCAGGGGGTCTCCAAACATGACGTGGCGTTCAAAAAGTCAGATGGCGCTCCCTTCCGAGCCCTGCCGTGCGCCCAAACAGTGGTTTACCCCAACATATGGGGTATCAGCGCACTCAGGACAAATTGCCCACCAATTTTGGGGTTCTAATTTCTCTTGTTACCCTTGGGAAAATAAAAAAAATCATTTTTGAGGAAAAAAAAAAAATTTTTTTTCACGGCTCTGCGTTTATAAATTTCTGTGAAGCACTTTGGGGTTCAAAGTGCTCACCACACATCTAGATTATTTCCTTAGGGGGTCTAGTTTCCAAAATGGGGTCACTTGTGGGGGTTTTCCACTGTTTAGGCACATCTGGGCACTGCAAACGGAACATGACCCCCATCAACGTCTGCATTCCAAAATGTTATTACTTCCTTTCCAAGCCCTGCTGTGCGCCAAAACAGTTCCCCCCCACATATTAGGTATCAGAATACTCAGGACAAATTGGACAACAACTTTTGGGGTCCAATTTCCTTGTGAAAAATCAAAAATTTGGGACTAAAAAATCATTTTTGTGGAAAATTGATTTTTTTTTTCACACCCAGGCATTATAAACTTTTGTGAAACACTTGGGGGTTCAAAGTGCTCACCACAGATCTAGATAAGTTACTTAGGGGGTCTAGTTTCCAAAATGGGGTCACTTGTGGGGGGTTTCCACTGTTTAGACACATCAGGGCCTCTACAAATGTGACATGGCGTCCAGCCAATTCCGCGTTGAAAAAGTCAAACGGAGCTCCTTCCCTTGCGACCTCTGCCGTGCGCCCAAAAAGTGGTTTACCCCAACATATGGGGTATCGGCATGCTCGGGACAAATTGCACAAAAACTTTTGGGGTCTTGTTACCCTTGGAAAAATAAAAATTGGGGTGAAAAGATCATTTTTGTGGAAAAAATGATTTTTTATTTTCACGGCTCTACGTTATAAACTTGTGTGAATCACTTGGAGGTTCAAAGTGCTCACCACACATCTAGATAAGTTCCTTAAGGGGTCTAGTTTCAAAAATGGGGTCACTTGTTGGGGTTTCCACTGTTTAGGCACATCAGGGGCTCTCTAAACGCGACATGGCATTCAGCCAATTCTGCGTTGAAAAAGTCAAACGGCGCTCCTTCCCTTGCGACCTCTGCCATGCACCCAAAAAGTGGTTTACCCCCACATATGGGGTATCGGCATATTCAGGAGAAATTGCACAACAAATTTTGTGGTTCATTTTTTCTCTTAACAGTTGTGAAAATAAAAAAAATAGGTTCCGAAGTAAAGTTTTTGCAAAAAAAGTTAAATGTTAATTTTTTCCTTCCACATTGCTTCAGTTCCTGTGAAGCACGTAAAGGGTTAATAAACTTCTTGAATGTGGTTTTGAGTACCTTGAGGGGTGCAGTTTTTAGAATGGTGTCACTTTTGGGTATTTTCTGTCATGTAGACCCCTCAAAGTGACTTCAAATGTGATGTGGTCCCTAAAATAAAAATGGTGTTGTAAAAATGAGAAATCGCTGGTCAACTTTTAACCCTTATAACTTCGTAACAAAAAAAAATTTTGGTCCCAAAATTGTGCTGATGTAAAGTAGACATGTGGGAAATGTTGTTTATTAAGAAATTTGTGTGACATATCCCTCTGATTTAAGGGCATAAAAATTTAAAGTTTGAAAATTGTTAAATTTTCAAAATTTTCGCCATATTTCCATTTTTTTCATAAATAAACACAAGTCATATCAAAGAAATGTTACCACTAACGTGAAGTACAATATGTCACGAAAAAACAGTCTCAGAATCAGTGGGATTCGTTAAAGCGTTCCAGAGTTATAACCTCATAAAGTGACAGTGGTCAGAATTGTAAAAATTGGCCCTGTCATTAAGCTGCAAAATGGCTCTGTCACTAAGGGGTTAATTATTGTTTTGTTAACGTTGTTACTTATGACTTGTGTTTTGAAACTGTTAAAATGTAAAGCGCTGTGGAATATGTTGGCGCTATATAAATAAAGATTATTATTATTACAAAGTGGAACCGTGTGTAGCGCCCGCGTCCCTGCCTGCTGCCAGACAGGGACGTCGCTCTCCTCACCTGCGCTTAGCGTCCTCAGTGCTCCCAGCCCCCTCTGCGCCTATGACGTCCTCCTTCCGCCCTGCTGGTCCCGCGCGCTCCTTCCCTGCTACTGGCCTTAGGGCGCGCGCCCGCACCCTCCCCCGCTCTTAAAGGAGCCGCGCGCATTTTCCAAATCAGTCTCCAGCCAATGCTGGAGGACTCCACCCTATATTAAGGGCTTCCTCCTTAATGTAGGTGCCCGAGCAATGTTGTTTCCTGTGCAGTCTAACTCTGTTTCAGCCTTCAGCTCCTGATTCCAGTTACCTGCCTGTTACCTGTCGGCTTGCCTGTCTGCCATCCGTCTGCAGTTCCATCCAGAGGTTCGGACGTCATCTGCAGAGATCCCCGGCTCTTGCCTGCTCACCTAGGAGCGATCATCTGCCATCCGACTGCAGCTCCATCCGGAAGTTCGGACATCATCTGCAGAGATCCCCGGCTCTTGCCTGCTCACCTGGGAGCGATCATCTGCCATCCGACTGCAGCTCCATCCTGAAGTTCGGACATCATCTGCAGAGATCCCCGGCTCTTGCCTGCTCACCTGGGAGCGATCATCTGCCATCCGACTGCAGCCTACCTGGAGGCTCCACCATATCAGGTCGTATATACCTGCCTGTCTAGAGACTGCCTGGTCACTTGTTGTGACAACCTGCCTGTCTAGAGACTGCCTGGTCACTTGCCATGACAACCTGCCTGCCCAGAGTCTGCCTGGTCACTTGCCGTGACAACCTGCCTGCCCAGAGACTGCCTGGTCACTTGCCGTGACAACCTGCCTGCCCAGAGACTGCCTGGTCACTTGCCGTGACAACCTGCCTGCCCAGAGTCTGCCTGGTCACTTGCTGTGACAACCTGCCTGTCTAGAGATTTCCTGGTCACTTGCCGTGACAACCTGCCTGCCCAGAGACTGCCTGGTCACCTGCCGTGACAACCTGCCTGCCCAGAGACTGCCTGGTCACTTGCCGTGACAACCTGCCTGTCCCAGAGACTGCCTTGGTCACTTGCCGTGACAACCTGCCTGTCCAGAGACTGCCTCGGTTACTTACCGTTACAACCTGCCTGCCCAGAGACTTCCTTGGTCACTTGCTGTGACAAACCTGCCTGTCCAGAAACTACCTATATCCTCTGCCGTGAATCCCTGCCCTTTTCCCAGGTGCCACCCGCTCTCTTACAAGTAAAATCTCTTGTATAATAAAGCTATGTGGTTCCACCAACCTGACCTGTCTCGTCAGTAGTTCCACCCACCAGACCCGTTACAGTTTACTCGGGCCATGGAACCCGGTGGCACCCAAACCCCTTCACTCCCGGAACTGTGTCATGAGCTGTCCCGCCAGAGGTCTCAACAGGAGACCATCCTGGGTCACCTGCGGAACGTCAAATCCCGTCTGGACACTCTGAAATCATCACTTGCAACCATCGCTGGAGCCATGACTCATAATCCGTCAGTCCCGCTGATTCCCAATTCCGTGGTTTCCATTCCCGGACCCCGACTGTCAGCTCCTCCTAGGTTTGGAGGCGGTCCTGCTCTGGCTCGGGGTTTCATTAATCTGTGCACCCTGCATTTTGAACTCCTGGCACACCAGTTTAACTCTGACCGGGCCAAAATTGCCTTCATCATGTCCCATCTCACCGGAGAAGCCCTGGCCTGGCTTAATCCTCTCTGGGAGAGAGAGGATCCTCTGGTATCTGACCTGCCTGCTTTTCTCTCGACCTTCCGGAAGGTATTCGACGAACCTGGACGGAGGACTTCCTCTGCATCATCTCTGCTGCGTCTCCGTCAGGAGAGTCTCACCGTTGGTCAATATGCCATACGGTTCCGGACTTTAGCCTCAGAACTAGCCTGGGACAATGAAGCTCTAATTTCGGTCTTCTGGGAGGGTCTGTCCGGCCGTATTAAAGACGAACTTGCCGGTCGGGACGTTCCAACCTCTCTAGATGATTTAATAAATCTTGCCAATCGAATTGATCTTCGGTTCCAGGAACGAGCCAAAGAGATCACCCGTAAAAAAGAATTTTCCCATCTTGCACCCCCGTGTCAGAGATCTATAACCTCTTCCGTTTCTCCTCAGGTGCACACTGCTGAGCCTATACAGGTCGACCAGACCAAGATGGTCAAAGCCCGTCAGGACTCACGCCGTGCCGAGAAAAGTTGCTTCTACTGCGGCAGTAAGGAGCACTGGATCCAAACCTGTCCGGAGAAGTCGGGAAAACGCCTGTGTCTAGGTTCGCTCGGAGAGGTCAATCTAGACAAAAATAAATCCTCTTCATCCCTGCTGCTGTCGGTTTCAATTCTGATCGGTAAGAACCGCCACTTCGAAATGGCCCAACTTGATTCTGGAGCAGCTGGGAATCTCGTGTCACAGGCTCTAGTAGAGAAGTATCACATTCCCACCAAACCTCTTGTTGAACCTGTATCTGTTGCTGCTGTGGATGGGGGCCTCCTACCTCGTCCCATCCGACTTATCACCGAAGTCATAACCCTGCAGGTGGGAATGTTGCATTCTGAGAGCATCTCATTTCATGTTCTGCCTGGACTCTCTCATGCTTTCTTACTAGGTCTGCCTTGGCTTCAAAAACATGCACCTGTGCTCGACTGGCAGAATGGAGAGGTTCTTCGCTGGGGACAGGACTGTCATAAAACGTGTCTGGTGCCTGTTCATCCTGTCTATTCTTCTCCTACACCTGCTAATCTACCTGGACTCCCGATTCCATATTGGTCATTTGCTGATGTTTTCAATAAAAAGGAAGCAGAGACATTACCCCCGCATAGACCATATGATTGCCCGATTGACCTGTTACCCGGTACTACGCCTCCCCGTGGGCGTATTTACCCGTTGTCTGCTGCTGAGACCAGGTCGATGTCCGAATATATCGAGGAGAACTTAGCAAAGGGATTTATCCGGAAATCTACCTCCCCAGCGGGAGCAGGTTTTTTCTTCGTTAAAAAGAAAGACGGATCTCTCCGTCCCTGTATTGACTACAGAGGCCTAAATTCGATCACGGTGAAGAATAAGTACCCTCTTCCGCTCATTCCAGAACTGTTTGATCGTCTTAGAGGGGCTAGAGTCTTCACCAAACTAGATCTTCGTGGAGCATACAACCTGGTTCGTATCCGTCGAGGAGATGAATGGAAGACGGCATTCAACACCCGGGACGGCCACTACGAGTACTTGGTGATGCCCTTTGGTCTCTGTAATGCTCCAGCAGTCTTTCAGGAGTTGGTCAACGACATCTTCCGGGACCTCCTCTATTCCTGCGTTGTGGTGTACCTTGACGACATCTTGGTCTTCTCTCCGGATCTTCAGTCTCACCGGAGGGATGTTCGTCAGGTTCTGCTCAGGCTCAGGCAGAATCACCTCTTCGCCAAATATGAGAAGTGCCTCTTTGAGCAGACATCGCTTCCGTTTCTGGGCTACATCATTTCTCAGACAGGCCTACGAATGGATCCGGAGAAATTGTCTGCCATCGAGAAGTGGCCCCGACCGGAGGGGTTGAAGGCCATTCAGCGGTTCCTGGGATTCGCCAACTATTACCGTCTCTTCATACCGCACTTCTCTTCCAGGACTGCTCCAATCTCAGCGCTCACTCGCAAGGATGCTAACCCCAAACAGTGGACGACCGAAGCAGAGGAGGCCTTCCTTTCTCTGAAACAGGCCTTTTCTTCCGCTCCAGTGCTGCATCGCCCGGATGGCAACAAGCAGTTCTTCCTGGAGGTGGACGCTTCCTCTGCTGGAGCCGGAGCGGTTCTTACCCAAAAATCGCCATACCGGGAGGATGGTGTCCTGCGGTTTCTTCTCCAAACTCTTCTCCTCCTCCGAGCGCAACTACTCCATAGGAGATCGAGAGTTATTGGCCATTAAGTTGGCATTGGAGGAGTGGCGTTACCTACTCGAAGGGGCTCTTCATCCGGTAATCATCTACACGGATCACAAAAATCTGGCATACCTCCAGCAGGCACAGAGACTTAATCCTCGCCAAGCCCGGTGGTCCTTGTTTTTTGCCCGCTTCGATTTTCTTTTGCATTTTCGCCCAGCTGACAAAAACGTCAAGGCGGATGCCTTGTCTCGGTCTTTCCTGGTGTCGGATCTCGAAGATGAGCCTAAACATATCATCGATCCCGCCAGAGTGATGCAGGTGGCTCCCGTGAGTCTAAATCGTCTCCCTCCTGGTAAGACGTTCGTATCAGAAACCGATCGGAAGAGAATCCTACATTGGGGTCACTCGTCTAAACTCGCTGGCCACGCTGGTCAAAAAAAGACCCTCCAACTCATTACTCGGCATTATTGGTGGCCTACCCTGCCAAAAGACGTAATAGACTTTGTTTCTGCCTGTGTTTCCTGTGCCCGCAACAAAGTTCCGAGACACCTGCCTACCGGCCGTCTTCTTCCGCTTCCTGTACCCGCTGCCCCCTGGCAGCATATAGCCATGGACTTCATAACAGATCTGCCCGTCTCTGCCGGTTGTACGGTCATTTGGGTGGTCGCTGACCGCTTTTCCAAGATGGCTCACTTCATTCCTCTGCCAGGTCTTCCGTCTGCACCCGAGTTGGCTAAAGACTTTATCCGCCACATCTTCCGTCTTCATGGTCTGCCTCGTCACATTGTGTCGGATCGTGGGGTTCAGTTCACCTCACGTTTCTGGAGAGCCACTTGTAAGTTGCTAGACGTCACCCTGGATTTTTCCTCCGCTTACCACCCACAGTCCAATGGACAAGTTGAACGAATAAATCAGAATTTGACCAGTTATCTTCGACACTTCGTTAATGCCCACCATTCTGACTGGGTGGAGCTCCTGCCTTGGGCCGAATTCTCCTACAATAATCATGAGAGCGAATCTTCCACCAAGTCTCCGTTTTTTGTAGTCTTCGGTCAGCACCCTCGGATCCCTGTCCCTGTTTCCATCTCTGTGGACAATCCAGCTGCGGAATCTCTGGTTAGAGAATTCTCCTCCATCTGGGAGAGTACCCGGTCCGCACTCATTCAGTCATCCGAGCGCATGAAAAGACATGCTGACAAAAAACGTCTGGATCCTCCTCAATTCCGTCCTGGGGACAAAGTCTGGCTTTCGTCCAAATATGTTCGACTCAAAATTCCGTCCTACAAGTTAGGTCCTCGGTTCATCGGTCCTTTTGAGATCATCAGTCAGATCAATCCGGTGTCCTATAAATTGAAACTCCCGCCAATTTGAGAATTCCTAATTCTTTTCATGTATCTCTCCTCAAACCTGTGGTTCTTAACTCATTTTTTAAGTCTACAGGTACACCTCCTGCTCCAGTGTCTGCTGATGATGAATTTGAGGTAGAGAACATTCTGGCCACAAAAAGGGTAGGAAGAAAGACTTATTTTTTGGTGGATTGGAAGGGGTTTGGTCCTGAGGAGAGAACCTGGGAGCCTCGGGAGAACATCCATGCCCCTCTTATCCTAGCTAAATTTCTTTCTGGCCTAAAGAAGGGGGGGCCTAGAGGGGGGGTACTGTAGCGCCCGCGTCCCTGCCTGCTGCCAGACAGGGACGTCGCTCTCCTCACCTGCGCTTAGCGTCCTCAGTGCTCCCAGCCCCCTCTGCGCCTATGACGTCCTCCTTCCGCCCTGCTGGTCCCGCGCGCTCCTTCCCTGCTACTGGCCTTAGGGCGCGCGCCCGCACCCTCCCCCGCTCTTAAAGGAGCCGCGCGCATTTTCCAAATCAGTCTCCAGCCAATGCTGGAGGACTCCACCCTATATTAAGGGCTTCCTCCTTAATGTAGGTGCCCGAGCAATGTTGTTTCCTGTGCAGTCTAACTCTGTTTCAGCCTTCAGCTCCTGATTCCAGTTACCTGCCTGTTACCTGTCGGCTTGCCTGTCTGCCATCCGTCTGCAGTTCCATCCAGAGGTTCGGACGTCATCTGCAGAGATCCCCGGCTCTTGCCTGCTCACCTAGGAGCGATCATCTGCCATCCGACTGCAGCTCCATCCGGAAGTTCGGACATCATCTGCAGAGATCCCCGGCTCTTGCCTGCTCACCTGGGAGCGATCATCTGCCATCCGACTGCAGCTCCATCCTGAAGTTCGGACATCATCTGCAGAGATCCCCGGCTCTTGCCTGCTCACCTGGGAGCGATCATCTGCCATCCGACTGCAGCCTACCTGGAGGCTCCACCATATCAGGTCGTATATACCTGCCTGTCTAGAGACTGCCTGGTCACTTGTTGTGACAACCTGCCTGTCTAGAGACTGCCTGGTCACTTGCCATGACAACCTGCCTGCCCAGAGTCTGCCTGGTCACTTGCCGTGATCAAACTCCTGGCCCTGCCCAGAGACTGCCTGGTCACTTGCCGTGACAACCTGCCTGCCCAGAGTCTGCCTGGTCACTTGCTGTGACAACCTGCCTGTCTAGAGATTTCCTGGTCACTTGCCGTGACAACCTGCCTGCCCAGAGACTGCCTGGTCACCTGCCGTGACAACCTGCCTGCCCAGAGACTGCCTGGTCACTTGCCGTGACAACCTGCCTGTCCCAGAGACTGCCTTGGTCACTTGCCGTGACAACCTGCCTGTCCAGAGACTGCCTCGGTTACTTACCGTTACAACCTGCCTGCCCAGAGACTTCCTTGGTCACTTGCTGTGACAAACCTGCCTGTCCAGAAACTACCTATATCCTCTGCCGTGAATCCCTGCCCTTTTCCCAGGTGCCACCCGCTCTCTTACAAGTAAAATCTCTTGTATAATAAAGCTATGTGGTTCCACCAACCTGACCTGTCTCGTCAGTAGTTCCACCCACCAGACCCGTTACACCGTGTGTGTATGAGGTGTGCAGAGCCCTGCGTGTACAAGGTGTATGGTGGGGAGCATTCATACCTCCCAACCGTCCCGAATTCAGCGGGACACTCCCGATTTTGAGAGTCTGCCCCGCTGTCCCGGCCGGGAGCTTTTCCCGTGGACACAGGAGTACATGCCGGAGCCCGGAGGAGCACTTTAAAACTCGCACGTGATGTTCCACCAGAAGTGACGTGCTGAAAGATGACCGGAAATTAGGTAATTTTGGGAGGAGATTGTGACGGAACCATGAGGCACTTCAGGGAATGCTTCAGATCCATCACTGTGTCCTCCTCTGACAGCGCGGACAGCGGGATCACCTTGGAATCGGGGATGTCGGCCATGTGAGTGGATCATGATATGTCCTGCATCGGGAGGCTCAGATGGGCACTACAATGTGAGCCGGGCAGCTATAGTATCTTTATAAAATCTTTATTTCTTTCTCTCTGTTCTTTCTTTCTCTCTGTTCTTTCTTTCCCATCTTTCTCTCTGTTCTTTTTCTTTCTTTCTCTCTGTTCTTTCTTTCCCCTCTTTCTATCTCTGTTCTTTCTTTCTCTCTGTTCTTTCTTTCCCCTCTTTCTTTCCTTCATTCTTTCTCTCTCTGTTCTATCTTTCTTTCTTTCTTTCTCTTTCTCTCTGTTCTTTCTTTCCCCTTTCTTTCTATTTCTCTCTGTTCTTTCTTTCTCTCTTTCCCCTTTCTCTCTCTGTTCTTTCTTTCTTTCCCATCTTTCTCTGTTCTTTTTCTTTCTTTCTCTCTGTTCTTTCTTTCCCCTCTTTCTTTCTTTCTCTCTGTTTTTTCTTTCTCTGTTCTTTCTTTCCCCTCTTTCTTTCTTTCTTTCTTTCTTTCTTTCTCTCTGTTCTTTCTTCCCCTTTCTTTATATTTCTCTCTGTTCTTTCTTTATCTCTTTCCCCTCTTTATTTCTCTCTTTCCCCTCTTTCTTTCTCTCTCTGTTCTTTCTTTCTTTCTCTCTGTTCTTTCTTTCCCCTCTTTCTTTCTTTCTTTCTCTCTGTTCTTTCTTTCTTTCTCTCTGTTCTTTCTTTCCCCTTTCTTTCTGTTCTTTCTCTCTGTTTTTCTGTTCTTTCTTTCTCTTTCTTTCTCTCTCTGTTCTTTCTTTCCCATCTTTCTTTCTCTCTATCTCTCTGTTCTTTCTTTACCTTCTTTCTCTCACTCTCCCTCTCTGTTGTTTCTTTCTTTACCCTCGTTCTTTTTTTCTCTCTGTTCTTTTTTTTTCTGTCCCCTATTTCTTTCTCTGTTTTTTTCTCTCTCTGTTTCTTTCTTTCTCTCTCTCTATCTCTCTGAGTAGTATAGGAGTTCCACCTTTCATCAAACTCAATCTGACAGGTCGTCACGCCCCCTATCATTTAATCCGTCTCCTTGTGATTTGATCTGTCTGGGAAATCAGGAGTGTTGAATCTGGGAAGTTGTATCAAAGTGCTTCATGAATTTATTCGGCTCTATTTATATTTTATCCATCTCCTTGTGGATTTGATCAGTCTGTGGGGAAAGGTGTATCAAGGCGAATCTTGATTTTATAAGGCTCTTTTTGTGGGGGATCTTTTAAGTCGTGCAGTAAATGTATGTAAAGGGATTTTCTAGCATGGGATTAAATCCCTATGTGAGTGTCTGCATCACTCGCTTGAAAGTTATATCTTAAGTAGTCTATGTACAGGCTAAAAGGAGTTTATTGCACAGTATTATTCAGTATATAAGAAATTTTTCCCCATAGAGAATTAAAGAAAAGATAGGATACGTATTAGCAGGGCTGCACCAGGGATGTGTCATGACATGTCTAGTTCAGGACAATTGACAGAAGCTCGCATCTTAACATGCTATTTAGATATGGTAATTCACTTGATAGAAATTACGCATAGTAATTAGCACTGTATTGTGTATAGCCAGGCATACTCAGCTATATTGTGTATAGCCCGGACATGTCCGGGCATGTCCTGACATGTCCTTTAAATGGTCATAATATGTATATGGCCGTGTTACAATATTACACACGGGCATGTTTAAACGGGCATATTATGTATATGGCCGTGTTACAATATTACACACGCGAATGTTTTATTCGTATTTTTAAAAAAGCAATCACGCGGTATTGTAAAACAAGGTTACAAGATTTTATTGTAATAAATAAATACATCTCAAAGACATTTCAAGCATTGAACTAATTGTGACACCAAAATGGCGATACAAATGGCGATACAGTCAGGTTATGGTGTTCTCTCTAGACAGGGGCAAGTTTAGTGAATATTCCAACAGATGTAGTGGGGAGTTTTTAAATTTGATTTTCTCTCAGCAATAAAATTTCTCACAATTGTATCATTACGCGGTTTATCAGCAGAAAAGTTCTCCAATATCTTACTGAACGGCATGTACCGAGCTAAAAAATGTAAAAAGTACACGCAGTAGTGAACGCAGACAGTACTATACGTGTCTTGGATTTGGCTGCCTTGATAATAATAAGTCTCACAATTCTTGTTCAGGAAAGTCACAAAAACGATTTTGAACAGAATTCAACAAAAATCGGGTACAAACTTTTTAGCATAGCTGTGTTTCTGACTCTCAGCTGCTATTTTAATAGTTACCATACGAATATTGTAGCGAATCAAGATGTATTAAATTGATTACTAACACGATTCCAGCAACTTGATGACAAATTCAGAGCAAATTCGTTATTTCGGGACCGGTCCCAGCCTATTTTGGCACATGCTCCACTTTACTCTGATTCAACGCGATATATTCAATGCGATATTTGTAAAGCTAGGTTATTTTAAAGATTCCAGCAACTTGATGGCAAATTCAGAGCAAATTCGTTATTTCGGGACGCGTGTACTGGCCTATTTTGGTACATGCCCACTCCTACGCAGTGATTTTGACCACCATGCAACAAAAATCGGGTATAAACTTTTTAGCATAGCTGTGTTTCTGACTCTCAGCTGATATTTTAAATAGTTACCATACTGATATTGTAGCGAATCAAGCTGTATTAAATTGATTACAAACACGATTCCGGCAACTTGATGACAAATTCACAACAAATTCGTTATTTTGGGAGAGGCCTAGGCCTATTTTTTAACGATGCTAACCCCCTCAGATATGAAAGACAGGCAGCTCTTTTTCAAGAAAACTGTCACTGTGGTGCTTTTTTCTAGCCTTCATCAGTGTAGCCGCTAGGATACATGGACCCCTAATGCTCATCCTTATGGTGTAGTTTAATGTAGGGGGCAAACAGATCATCGCTGGTGTTTGGAAAATACCATATTTCATAGATGGTTGTGATCCGCTGAATCATTTTTAAACATTTCACGCCACTCATGCACCCACAGCACACTTATGGTGTACCCGCGCCGCTGCAGCTAGCGCTTTTTAGCTAAAAAAGGCATGATATAACTGCCCGCAGGTGGTGTTTGTGACCTTATTTGCATCATTTTCATTATAGCACGACGGACAGCTGTGGAAAAACAACCCTGAAATTCAAAAACTATGTGCTGGCCGTTAACATACGCATAGTCATCTAGAAAATATTGAGCGAGTTGCTTCACAAACCCTCTCAAGGCATGCTGAATGTCAATGTTCTCGGTATACGCTACATACATGACCCACTGTATAGCCTGGGATGCGTAGCGTTCTTGTTGCACAGGCCTATTTTTAAAGATGCTATGCCCCCTCAGATATAAAAGACAGGCATGTTGGGACATGTCCCGGCCTATTTTGGCATATGCAGCGATATTGAGCACCGTTCAACAAAAATCAGGTACAAACTTTTTAGCATAGCTATGTTTCTGACTCTCATGTCATGCCAGAAAGGCCTATTTTGGCACAGGCCCACGCCTATGCAACGATTTTGACCAGCATTCAACAAAAAATTGGGTGCAAACTTTTTAGCATACCTGTGTTTCTGACTCCCATGACATACCAGAAGCACCCGGTGCCATGTACTCTAGCCCACAATATTTCACATCGGGTATGGGACCTACATAGCTTTGTTTTCTCAGGTATTAAAAAAGTGTGGAAAACTGAAAATCCCAAGGCCTGAGGTATTTTACTGAGCTTCATGGGGATAAAATTTAGCGAGTCTATGAGCCTTATAGACAAATCGGGTATGGTCACACACAAGACCACGACACCTCGGGCTATCACATTTACCGGTAGTTTTCAAAAACCACTGCCTTAACAATAAAGTAAGAATCGTGTCGACCTGCATTGTGGGCTATAAATGTATACCCTGAAACTTTACCGTTGGTAAAGAACAGTAAAAAGTCGTGCGTACAACTATCATCCTCAAACTCCCAACGCTATCACAAACACTATTACCTACTGTAGCGTCGGCGTCCCTGCCCTCTGCCAGGCAGGGACGCTGTTCCCCTCACCCCTCTGCTCCAGGTCCGGCGTCCTCCTGCCGCTCTGCTGGCGGTGCACGCTCCTTTCCTGCCTCTGTGCTTAGGGCGCGCGCGCGGGCGCTGCCCCCCCTCTTAAAGGGGCCACGCGCGTCGTCCTAAGAAGTCCCCGGCCAATGGCCGGAGGACTTCACCTTATATAAGGCCCCTCCTCCAAAATGGAGGTGCCCGAGCAATGTTGTTGCACAGTTCACTACTCTGCTTCAGTCCTCAGGGTCCTTGCCAGATACCTGTCTGTCGCTATCTGTTACCTGCCTGCACGCTCACCTGGGAGCGCTCATCTGTTACCTGCCTGCACGCTCACCTGGAAGCGCTCATCTGTTACCTGCCTGCACGCTCACCTGGGAGCGCTCATCTGTTACCTGCCTGCACGCTCACCTGGGAGCGCTCATCTGTTACCTGCCTGCACGCTCACCTGGGAGCGCTCATCTGTTACCTGCCTGCACGCTCACCTGGGAGCGCTCATCTGTTACCTGCCTGCACGCTCACCTGGGAGCGCTCATCTGTTACCTGCCTGCCCGCTCACCTGGGAGCGCTCATCTGTTACCTGTCTGCCCACTCACCTGGGAGTGCTCATCTGTTACCTGCCTGCCCGCTCACCTGGGAGCGCTCATCCGTTACCTGCCTGCTAGCCTACCTGGAGGCTCAGCCATCACAGGTCGTATCTACACTCCTCCAGAGACTACCCCGGTCACTTGCTGTGACCTCCTACCCACTCATCCAGAGACTGCCCCGGTCACTTGCCGTGACCTCCTACCCACTCATCCAGAGACTGCCCCGGTCACTTGCCGTGACCTCCTACCCACTCATCCAGAGACTGCCCCGGTCACTTGCCGTGACCTCCTACCCACTCATCCAGAGACTGCCCCGGTCACTTGCCGTGACCTCCTGCCCACTCATCCAGAGACTGCCCCGGTCACTTGCCGTGACCTCCTGCCCACTCTTCCAGAGACTGCCTCGGGCACTTGCCGCGGCTTCCTGCCCGTTCATCCAGAGACTACCTCGCTTATCTGCTGTGACTACCTGCCCATCCACCCTGGTCGCCACCCGCTCTCTTACAAGGTCCGCCCCTTTGTATAGTAGCTCAGAGGTTCCGCCTCCCAGACCCGTTACAGTTTGCTTGGGCCATGGAACCCGGTGGCGCCCAAGTTCCCTCCATCTCGGACCTGTGTCATGAACTGTCCCGTCAGAAGTCCCAACAGGAGTCCATCCTGGGTCACCTGCGGAATGTCAATTCTCGCCTGGACACTCTGACAGCTCCACCAGCTACCACCGCTGGTGCCATGACTCGCAATCCAGCAGCCCCTCTGCTCCCCAATACCATGGGCTCCTGTCACGGACCCCGGCTCTCTGCACCTCCTCACTTCGGAGGCGACCCTGCTCAGGCTCGGGGCTTCATTAATCAGTGCACTCTGCACTTTGAACTTCTCTCCCACCAGTTTAACTCCGACCGGGCCAAAATTGCCTTCATCATGCCCCATCTCACTGGGGAGGCCCTGGCCTGGCTGAATCCTCTTTGGGAGAGAGGAGATCCTCTGGTGTCCGACCTGTCTGCCTTTCTCACGGCTTTTCGGAAAGTCTTTGACGAGCCCGGACGAAAGATCTCATCCGCATCATCTCTGCTACGCCTCCGTCAGGGAAGTCTCACCGTGGGCCAATAAGCCATACGGTTTCGTACCCTTGCATCGGAGCTGGCCTGGGACAACGACGCTCTGGTATCCGTTTTCTGGGAGGGTTTGTCCGGCCGTATTAAGGATGAACTCGCCGGTCGGGACATTCCTACCACTCTCGATGACCTTATAACTCTCGCCACCCGGATTGACCTACGGTTCCAGGAGCGGGCCAAAGAGGTCACCCGTGAGAGGAGGTTTCCACGTCTAGCTCCTACGTTTCAGAAACCCGTCACTCCCTCCGTTTCTCCCCAAGTACACTCTCCTGAGCCTATGCAGGTCGACCAGACCAAGATGGTCAAAACCCGTCAGGAATTACGCCGTGCTGAGGGGAGTTGCTTTTACTGTGGCAGTAAGGAGCATCGGATTCGTACCTGTCCGGAGAGGTCGGGAAACGCCTGTGTCTAGGTTCGCTCAGAGAGGTCAACCTAGACAAGGAGAAAGCCTCTCCATCTCTGCTGCTGTCAGTCTCCATTCTCTGTGGGGAAAATCGTTATTTTGAACTAGCCCAACTTGACTCTGGAGCAGCCGGGAATCTTATGTCACAGTCCCTGGTAGAAAAATACCGCATTCCCACCAAACCTCTGGTTGTACCATTATCAGTCGCTGCTGTGGACGGGGGTCTTTTACCACACCCCATCCAACTCATCACCGAACCCATAACTCTGCAAGTGGGAATGCTGCACTCTGAGAGCATCTCTTTTCATGTTCTGCCTGGACTCTCTCACGCCCTCTTACTAGGGCTACCTTGGCTCCAAAGACATGGACCCGTGCTCGACTGGCAGACCGGAGAGGTTCTTCACTGGGGACAGGATTGTCATAAGACGTGTTTGGTTCCTGTTCATCCTGTCTGTCCTTCTCCTACCCCAACTAATCTACCTGGACTTCCGATCCCCTATTGGTCATTTGCTGATGTCTTTAATAAAAAAGAGGCAGAGACATTACCTCCTCACAGACCATACGAATGTCCTATCGACCTGTTACCTGGTACTACGCCTCCCCGTGGGCGTATTTACCCATTATCCGCTGCTGAGACCCGGTCGATGTCCGAATATATCGAGGAGAATTTGGCCAGGGGATTCATCCGGAAATCTTCCTCCCCGGCAGGAGCAGGCTTCTTTTTCGTAAAAAAGGACGGCTCTCTTCGCCCCTGTATAGACTATAGAGGTCTTAACCAGATCACGGTGAAGAATAAATACCCCCTTCCGCTCATTCCAGAATTATTTGATCGTTTGAGGGGGGCTAGAATCTTCACCAAACTGGATCTCCGTGGGGCGTACAACCTGGTCCGTATCCGTCAAGGGGATGAATGGAAGACTGCATTTAACACCCGGGACGGCCACTATGAATATCTAGTGATGCCCTTTGGTCTCTGTAATGCTCCTGCCGTCTTTCAAGAGTTGGTCAATGACATCTTCCGGGACCTTCTCTACTCCTGCGTAGTGGTGTACCTGGACGACATCTTGGTCTTCTCTCCGGATCTCCAGACTCACCGGAGGGACGTTCGTCAGGTTCTGCTCAGGCTCAGGCAGAATCACCTCTTCGCTAAATTTGAGAAATGCCTCTTTGAGCAGACCTCGCTGCCGTTTTTGGGCTACGTTATTTCTCAGACCGGTCTGCGAATGGATCCAGAGAAACTGTCGGCCATCGAGAAATGGCCCCGACCGGAGGGATTGAAGGCCATTCAGCGGTTCCTGGGCTTCGCCAACTACTACCGCCTCTTCATACGCACTTCTCTTCCCGGACTGGCCCAATTTCCGCACTTACCCATAAGGGTACTAACCCCAAAGAATCGACGCCCGAAGCAGAAGAGGCCTTTCTTTCCTTAAAGCAGGCCTTCTCTTCCGCCCCGGTGCTGCATCGCCCGGACGGCAACAAGCAGTTCTTCCTGGAGGTTGACGCTTCCTCCTCTGGAGCCGGAGCGGTACTTACTCAAAAATCATCTTCCGGGAGGATGGTAACTTGTGGCTTCTTCTCCAAACTCTTCTCCTCTTCTGAGCGCAATTATTCCATAGGAGACCGAGAGTTATTGGCCATCAAGCTGGCATTGGAGGAGTGGCGTTACCTACTCGAGGGGGCTCTTCATCCGGTAATTATTTACACTGACCACAAAAACTTGGCTTACCTCCAGCATGCCCAGAGACTTAACCCGCGTCAGGCCCGGTGGTCCTTGTTTTTTGCTCGTTTCGATTTTGTTCTACATTTTCGCCCGGCAGACAAGAACATCAAGGCGGACGCCTTGTCCCGATCCTTCCTGGTGTCGGATCTCGAGGAGGAACCGAAACATATCATCGATCCCGCCAGAGTAATGCAGGTGGCTCCCGTGAGTCTAAATCGTCTCCCTCCGGTAAGACGTTCGTATCGGTACCCGATCGGGAGAGAATCCTACACTGGGGCCATTCGTCTAAATTAGCTGGCCACGCCGGTCAAAAAAAGACCCTCCAGCTTATTACTTGGCATTACTGGTGGCCTACCCTGCACAAGGACGTAATAGACTTTGTTTCTGCCTGTGCCTCATGTGGCCGCAACAAGGTTCCGAGACTTCTGCCTGCCGGTCGTCTCCTTCCGCTTCCTGTACCCGCTGCTCCCTGGCAGCATATAGCCATGGACTTCATAACGGACCTTCCCGTTTCTGCCGGTTGTACGGTCATTTGGGTGGTCGTTGACCGCTTTTCCAAGATGGCTCATTTTATTCCCCTGCCAGGCCTCCCG
This sequence comes from Oophaga sylvatica, assembly GCA_033576555.1. Taxonomy (NCBI): domain Eukaryota; kingdom Metazoa; phylum Chordata; class Amphibia; order Anura; family Dendrobatidae; genus Oophaga; species Oophaga sylvatica. The sequence continues at coordinate 22,492 of JARQOD010004840.1, forward strand.
TCTGCACCCAAGCTGGCTAAAGACTTTATCCGCCACATCTTCCGTCTTCATGGCCTGCCTCACCATATCGTGTCGGATCGAGGGGTACAGTTCACCTCACGTTTTTGGAGAGCCACTTGTAAATTGCTAGACGTCACCTTGGACTTCTCCTCCGCCTACCACCCACAGTCCAATGGTCAAGTTGAGCGGGTCAATCAGATCCTGACCAGTTACCTCCGGCACTTCGTTAATGTCCACCATTCTGACTGGGTGGATCTCCTGCCATGGGCCGAATTTTCTTACAACAATCACGAGAGCGAATCTTCCTCCAAATCCCCGTTTTTTGTAGTCTTCGGTCAGCATCCTCGGATCCCATTTCCCGTCTCCATCTCAGTGGACAATCCGGCTGCGGAATCTCTTGTTAACAAATTTTCCTCCATATGGAAGAGTACCCGGTCCGCACTCCTTCTGTCATCCGACCGTATGAAAAGACATGCTGACAAAAAACGTCTGGATCCTCCTCAATTCCGTCCTGGGGATAAGGTCTGGCTCTCGTCCAAGTATGTCCGGCTCAAGATTCCTTCCTATAAGTTAGGGCCTCGATTCATCGGTCCTTTGGAGGTCATCAGTCAAATCAACCCAGTGGCCTATAAATTGAAACTGCCGGCCAACTTGCGGATCCCTAACTCCTTCCATGTATCTCTACTCAAACCGGTGGTACTTAACTCTTTTTCCAAGTCTACAGGTACGCCTCCTGCTCTGGTTTCAGCTGAAAACGAATTTGAGGTAGAGAACATTTTGGCCACCAAAAGGGTAAGAAGGAAGACCTATTTTTTGGTGGATTGGAAGGGGTTTGGTCCTGAGGAGAGAACATGGGAGCCTCGGGAGAACATCCATGCCCCTCTCATCCTAGCTAAATTTCTTTCTAGCCTAAAAAAGGGGGGGCCTAAAGGGGGGGGTACTGTAGCGTCGGCGTCCCTGCCCTCTGCCAGGCAGGGACGCTGTTCCCCTCACCCCTCTGCTCCAGGTCCGGCGTCCTCCTGCCGCTCTGCTGGCGGTGCACGCTCCTTTCCTGCCTCTGTGCTTAGGGCGCGCGCGCGGGCGCTGCCCCCCCCTCTTAAAGGGGCCGCGCGCGTTGTCCTAAGAAGTCCCCGGCCAATGACCGGAGGACTTCACCTTATATAAGGCCCCTCCTCCAAAATGGAGGTGCCCGAGCAATGTTGTTGCACAGTTCACTACTCTGCTTCAGTCCTCAGGGTCCTTGCCAGATACCTGTCTGTCGCTATCTGTTACCTGCCTGCACGCTCACCTGGGAGCGCTCATCTGTTACCTGCCTGCACGCTGACCTGGGAGCGCTCATCTGTTACCTGCCTGCACGCTCACCTGGGAGCGCTCATCTGTTACCTGCCTGCACGCTCACCTGGGAGCGCTCATCTGTTACCTGCCTGCCCGCTCACCTGGGAGCGCTCATCTGTTACCTGTCTGCCCACTCACCTGGGAGTGCTCATCTGTTACCTGCCTGCCCGCTCACCTGGGAGCGCTCATCTGTTACCTGTCTGCCCACTCACCTGGGAGCGCTCATCTGTTACCTGTCTGCCCACTCACCTGGGAGCGCTCATCTGTTACCTGCCTGCCCGCTCACCTGGGAGCGCTCATCTGTTACATGTCTGCCCACTCACCTGGGAGTGCTCATCTGTTACCTGCCTGCCCGCTTACCTGGGAGCGCTCATCCGTTACCTGCCTGCTAGCCTACCTGGAGGCTCAGCCATCACAGGTCGTATCTACACTCCTCCAGAGACTACCCCGGTCACTTGCCGTGACCTCCTACCCACTCATCCAGAGACTGCCCCGGTCACTTGCCGTGACCTCCTACCCACTCATCCAGAGACTGCCCCGGTCACTTGCCGTGACCTCCTACCCACTCATCCAGAGACTGCCCCGGTCACTTGCCGTGACCTCCTGCCCACTCATCCAGAGACTGCCCCGGTCACTTGCCGTGACCTCTGCCCACTCATCCAGAGACTGCCCCGGTCACTTGCCGTGACCTCCTGCCCACTCATCCAGAGACTGCCCCGGTCACTTGCCGTGACCTCCTGCCCACTCTTCCAGAGACTGCCTCGGGCACTTGCCGCGGCTTCCTGCCCGTTCATCCAGAGACTACCTCGCTTATCTGCTGTGACTACCTGCCCGTCCACCCTGGTCGCCACCCGCTCTCTTACAAGGTCCGCCCCTTTGTATAGTAGCTCAGAGGTTCCGCCTCCCAGACCCGTTACACCTACAGAGGTGCCCCCGTGAGAATTTCTGTATGTGTGTATCAATATGCTCCCTGCTTTGACCGATTGTTTGCTCGTGAATGCTGCCATTTCCATGGGCATCATAGTTGTGTAAATGCGCTGGGAGCTCGTGTATCGGCCCCTAGGGTGTGATGCGTGATCATTTTAATTATTTTCAATTCATAACCATACGCTCTCAGGCAGACAGGTTTATTTCACAGAAGTTGACTGTACAGTTGCATAATTTTTGTTTAAAATCATACATTTGCATAATTTTGTTTAAAATCGCACAGTTCTGCGATAATGTCGGGTGTTGGACACGCACTTATCAGTCTTTCATACGTGTCGCAGAAAGATTTTAGTCTGTTCTGCGCGAGTTTATTATGCACGTACTGTGCAGACATGTCAAGAAACATTTTGGCGTGTTCAGCAGTCCATACGGGTGTTGGTGTGTAAGGTGATCGAGCATCATCCTTCTGCTTCTTACTAACACGACGGCGCGATACCGCGCGTTTCTTTGGCGCTAATGCATCGGCTGAATTGGCAGCTGCTGCTTCCGCGTTGCTATTTGCAGATTCTGTAGCTTGACACAGACGTATATTCTTACGCCTACTATTCTCTGCATTCCCGGGGTGTGCGGTTGGCGCGTCGCTTTCTTCACGATCTGCGACACACATGAGTGAAAGAGGCTCCGTTCTCACATCCGCTCTGTTCTCAAATCCATAATTGCGCTGTTGCAAAACTCGCGAATGACGATCCTCCATAACTAAAGAAAAGATACGTGGTGTAGTTAACCGCTAAGCGGGCGAGATATAGGAAAAGCTACAGGCCCCACTTTACTCTGATTCAACGCAACATTTGTAAAGCTACCAGCACCGATTATCTGTGAAACCGATGCATGATTGTTTGTATAAGTACACTATAGAGCGGCCTAGACATATATACTTACAAGTATGCCCCGGGTACTGATCTACAGAGAATGCTGAATTAACAGACATCTCGCTGCCGGGCGCCGCCGTATGGGGCTGTTTTCTCCCTCAAACTGCAACCTCACGGGCGATACTTTAGCAGCTGTAAATAAAATATAACATACATGAATGCGCAAAACACTCACAAAGCTAACTTGACACACGTAAATAAAATATATCTACTAGTTACCGCAGAAATTTTTATCTGCATGTATAAGTACACTATAGAGCGGCGTAGACATATATGCTTACAAGTATGAGACGTGTAGTGCACTTCAGAGACTGGTGAATTAACCGGTGTGGAGTTGCTCGGTCGTTGTCGTATGGGGATGTTTTCTTTTTCAAGCTGCAGCCTCCTGCACGCTAGTTTAACAGCTGTAAATAAAATATAACTATTAGTCGCCTCAGAAATGATATCTACACGGGCCACACTCACAAAGCTAAATTCGCAAAGCTACCGTAACGCGCGTAAATAAAATATATCCACTAGTTATTGGTGGGGGACGCAGGGTACAGAGGATACAAACACATATCAACCGTGTTTCAAGGACCCGCTACCTTTTCTATTCCAGCGCCGTGTGCTTAGTGAATCACCCCATCTTTTAGGAGCGTTGGGTATCACGCAAGTTAGAGGATTATAGTCCGGTTCTACGAACTCGACATCTGAATCCTGGGGATCCTCCACGATCTCAACATCGGAATCGCGATGCTCGAGCGGCTCAGCCGCTGTAACGCTGGTATTGTCTGTACTTTGTTTTCCAGCGTTACTCTGCATGTTTTTTTGCATTAACCCTTTTGCTCCTTTCCCCCTAACCAGCTGGGATACTGTTGTCTGTTACCTATATGGATGCTGCTCAGTTCCCGGCTCTGCTGCGTACCCGTACTTGCGTGAGTGGCTCCGCTGCTTTGCATGACCGCCCGCATGTGCGGTTCCTGACTTGCTGTGAAAGCCGTCCGTAGCTTGCAAAGTCCTCTGCAGTGGTGCATGACTTACTGCGTGGTTGGCAGCAGCCATTGTTGGGTTCCCTCTGTGTTGTGCTGTCTGGCTCTGCATAGGGGGCGCGGCCCACACCTGTCCTGCTTTTATGTGGATTGGGTGTTTACTAGAATTACTGCTCCAGCCTATCGCTGTGAAGCAGCTCATATATAAAGTTCCCCAGCCCTAGTGGGCGTGGCCAGAGCTGACTGTAGCGCTTCCCACGGCTGTGGGGCGTCGGGACATGGCATAGCTTGCCTAGCTAGCCAATGCTCCCACGCCGCCAGTCCACGACGACGTGAGGCATGGGTCCCAGATGGTAAGAGAATGTGGACCCACTGGACCACGGAGGGAGACCCGGGCCTGCCCGGACTAGGGAAGGGCAGCGACCGGGATCCGTGGCAGCTGAGCATGTGGGCAAGGTGGCGACCTGCAGGACTAGACAACACCGCACAACTTCAGGTAAGAAGAAACATAAAGTTTACTTAAAGAAACAAAGTACATAAACAGAACATAAGACCGGGCTCCCGATTCCGCACATCAGAGAAGGGTACACAACTCAGGATCATCTGCCATCCGACTGCAGCTCCATCCGGAAGTTCGGACATCATCTGCAGAGATCCCCGGCTCTTGCCTGCTCACCTGGGAGCGATCATCTGCCATCCGACTGCAGCCTACCTGGAGGCTCCACCATATCAGGTCGTATATACCTGCCTGTCTAGAGACTGCCTGGTCACTTACTGTGACAACCTGCCTGTCTAGAGACTGCCTGGTCACTTGCCGTGACAACCTGCCTGTCCAGAGACTGCCTGGTCACTTGTCGTGACAACCTGCCTGTCCCAGAGACTGCCTGGTCACTTTCTGTGACAACCTGCCTGTCCCAGAGACTGCCCTGGTCACTTTCCGTGACAACCTGCCTGTCCCAGAGACTGCCTGGTCACTTGCCGTGACAACCTGCCTGCCTGGTCACTTGCCGTGACAACCTGCCTGCCCTGGTCACTTGCCGTGACAACCTGCCTGCCCTGGTCACTTGCCGTGACAACCTGCCTGCCCTGGTCACTTGCCGTGACAACCTGCCTGCCTGGTCACTTGCCGTGACAACCTGCCTGCCCTGGTCACTTGCCGTGACAACCTGCCTGTCCCAGAGATTGCCCTGGTCACTAGCCGTGACAACCTGCCTGTCCCAGAGACTGCCTGGTCACTTGCTGTGACAACCTGCCTGTCCCAGAGACTGCCTTGGTCACTTGCCGTGACAACCTGCCTGTCCTGCCGGTTCCTCCTTGGTCTACCCTGTGATGACGTCTGTCCTGGGTCGGTGTCTGATGTTCTCCTGCTGAGCCTGTGCTACGCCTGAGGCCTGAGAGAGAGGCCGTCCTAGTATGCCCGTGCCAGATGACCCTGGACTTCATCAACCCGTGATGACCCCGCCATCGTCTGAAGTCTGTCTGAGGTCGGTGTCTGATGTTCTCCTGCTGAGCCTGTGCTACGCCTAAGGCCTGAGAGAGAGGCCGTCCAAGTATGCCTGTGCCAGATAACCCTGGACTGCATCTACCCGTGATGTCCTCCAGCACTCGTCTGTGATCCTGAGTTGTGTACCCTTCTCTGATGTGCGGAATCGGGAGCCCGGTCTTATGTTCTGTTTATGTACTTTGTTTCTTTAAGTAAACTTTATGTTTCTTCTTACCTGAAGTTGTGCGGTGTTGTCTAGTCCTGCAGGTCGCCACCTTGCCCACATGCTCAGCTGCCACGGATCCCGGTCGCTGCCCTTCCCTAGTCCGGGCAGGCCCGGGTCTCCCTCCGTGGTCCAGTGGGTCCACATTCTCTTACCATCTGGGACCCATGCCTCACGTCGTCGTGGACTGGCGGCGTGGGAGCATTGGCTAGCTAGGCAAGCTATGCCATGTCCCGACGCCCCACAGCCGTGGGAAGCGCTACAGCCGCCACAGTGTTTTCAACCGGCCAGTCCGCTTGGAGGCGAATTGTATCTGTATGAGAAAATGTATTTAATTACCCGTCTAGATACATAGGTTTAAAACATCTGATATAGTGTTCCGACCACGCACCACAATTGTGGATACCAGGGCTATGGGGTACTCGGAGCCGAGCCCATGGAAATCTATGGGAGTTGTCACTGGTAGCGGTGGCTCGGTCCGTGGCCCTGGCGGTCGTGCAATGGGGGGATATTTACAGGGGATTATTAGGTAGGTAGTTCGTGACGCCACCTGTGGTATCTGGTTAATTGAACCAGCGCTGCTATAAGGACTTTCACAGGGGATGTTATGGGGGCAGCTGGGTGGTAGTCTCCCACAGGTGAGACGGTCCCTGGAAGTCTATGGTGATGATGATGCAGGGTGTAGTAAGAATTCAGCCAAACACAATGCAGCTTCTTTTCATACCTTTTACTGATGGTGGTTCAAGCAGATCCCGGGGAGCTGGTCGGGGTGGAGAGTGCACATTCCGGTAACAGCTGAGCAGGTTAGAGGCCTCCTTAACTTCCAATGTGTAGGTGAGTCCAACTTGCCTGAAGGAAGTTAACTCTGAATCTCCAGCTTTCTCAGTAGCTGTCCTGCCCGGCCAACATTGTGATGGAAACTTCTAAGTGGTGAAAACAGTCTATATTTGCTGATCAGGCTAGACCCGTTATCCCTGTCTCCGGTTACGTATTGACACTTAGGGCTGCTCTCTGCGACCTGTAGTCCAGATGCCTCCGGTTTTCTTGTTACTATGCTTGAAACAGTAGCAACGCTTCGGACCCCGGTGTCCGGCAATTTAGTGCAGGCAATCCAATACCTGTAGCACTTCTCTATCTTCTCCACTGTGCCCTTCGCCCTGCTTCCCGCTCTTAACATAAGCACTTGTGGCAGTTGTGGAATAATGTCAGCTTCATCCAGAGCTCGCTGCACAGCTCTCAGTTTCCTCCAAAGTCCACACAGGACCGAGACTGAATGGCTGCTCTGTCCTTGAGACAGAAGCTAACAGACTGAACTCCACTGAACACTAAGCTCCACTCAGACTGATCTTATCTCAGACAGATAACTATCCAAGGGATGACTCACTCCTGAGCCTCCCGGAGCTAACTGACTGAACTAACTCCTCTCTCTCACTCTCTGCTTCCTTCTCATCTAAGCCACGTGTCACCCCCCCTTATATCTCAGATGGGCGTGTCTGAAAGTGTGAGTGACAGTGAATGCATATCAAGCGTTGCTGTTACCTTCTAGTGCACTCTCCTGGACTTTTATGTGTGCCTGCGTAGCTGGGCTACACATCAGCTATAGGTTTCTTGCCTGTGACAGACTGGTGAGAGCTGGAGGCTCGTCGCCCGCTAGCAGAGTTGCCATCCTCTATCAGGTTGGCCTGCACTGTTACAACTTATCAACGCAGCGTATATAACTACAGGTTTATATTATTAAAACATGTCTAGCTAACGACCCGGTCAGCTAAAATAAAATTAACTGTATGGATTTTAGCGCCAGTCTATATTAATTATTAATATTAATAGTAGGCGTTATAAATTTACAGCTACCGCGTAATGATGGTGGGGGTTCGGTCATGAGGTATATCATTTCTGAGGCGACTTATAGTTATATTTTATTTACAGCTGTTAAACTAGCGTGCAGGAGGCTGCAGCTTGAAAATGAAAACATCCCCATACGACAACGACCGATCAACTCCACACCGGATAATTCACCAGTCTCTGAAGTACACTACACGTCTCATACTTGTAAGCATATATGTCTATGCCGCTCTATAGTGTACTTATACATGCAGATAAAAATTTCTGCGGTAACTAGTAGATATATTTTATTTACGTGTGTCAAGTTAGCTTTGTGAGTGTTTTGCGCATTCATGTATGTTATATTTTATTTACAGCTGCTAAAGTATCGCCCGTGAGGTTGCAGTTTGAGGGAGAAAACAGCCCCATACGGCGGCGCACGAGAAGCGAGATGTCTGTTAATTCAGCATTCTCTGTAGATCAGCACCCGGGGCATACTTGTAAGTATATATGTCTAGCCCGCTCTATAGTGTACTTATACAAACAATCATACATCGGTTTCACAGATAATCGGTGTTGGTAGCTTTACAAATATCGCGTTGAATCAGAGTCAAGTGGCATGTAGCTCTTCCTATATCTCCACCACTTAGCGGTTAACTACACCACGTATCTTTTCTTTAGTTACGGAGGATCGTCATTCGCGAGTTTTGCACCGCGCAATTATGGATTTGAGAACAGAGCGGAGGTGAGAACGGAACCTCTTTCACTCAGGTATGTCGCAGATCGTGAAGAAAGCGACGCGCCAACCGCCCACCCCGGGAATACTGAGAGTAGTAGGCGTGAGAATACACGTCTGTGTCAAGCTACAGAATCTGCAAATAGCAACGCGGAAGCAGCAGCTGCCAATTCAGCCGATGCATTAGCGCCAAAGAAACGTGCGGTATCGCGCCGTCGTGTAAGTAAGAAGCAGAAGGATGATGCTCGATCGCCTTACACACCAACACCCGTATAAACTGCTGAACACGCCAAAATGTTTCTTGACATGTCTGCACAGTACGTGCATAATAAACTCGCGTGATAAGTGCGTGTCCAACACCCGACATTATCGCAGAACTGTGCGATTTTAAACAAAATTATGCAAATGTATGATTTTAAACAAAAATTATGCAACTGTACAGTCAACTTCTGTGAAATAAACCTGTCTGCCTGAGAACGTATGGTTATGAATTGAAAAAATAATTAAAATGCTCACGCATTACACCCTAAGGGCCGATACACGAGCTCCCAGCGCATTTACACAACTATGATGCCCCTGGAAATGGCAGCATTCACGAGCAAACAATCGGTCAAAGCAGGGAGCATCTTGATACACACATACAGAAATTCTCGCGGGGGCACCTTGACGCGCACCACATGGTATTTCCAGGGTTATGGGGTACTCGGCACCGAGCCCATGGAAGTCTATGGGGATGTCACTGGCAGCAGGACTCGGTCCGTAGCCCTGGGTGGTCATGCAAAGGGAGTATTTACAGGGTATTATAAAGATAGTTCGTGACGCCACCTGTGGTTTCTGATCTGATTGACCAGCGCTGCAGGGTAGATCTCCGAGGGGATGTTATGGCAGCTAGATGTTAAGTCCCCCACAGGTGGGACTGTTCCCTCAAAGTCTATGGTGGTAATGCAGGGTGCGGATAAGAAGTCAGTCACACACAATGCAGTCTCTTTCCATACCTTTACTTGTAGATGTTGCAGGTATGTCCCGGGAAGCTGGTCAGGTTGGAGAATGCACATTCAGGGAATTGCTGAGCAGGTTAAGGGCCTCCTTTCTCCTTGTAATGTATGTGAGTACAAACTTGCATAAAGTCAAGTGCAACTCTTTCTGTAGCAACTACGCCCGGCCAACATTGTGGTGGAAGTCTTCTGTTGGATAGAACTAAGCCGTTGTGGCTTATCAGGCCTACTCCGTCCTGTTCTCCCTGACTCCAGTTACGTATCAGCACTTAGGGCTACCTTCTGTGACTTGAAGTCCAGCAAGGCCTCCGGTGTATCTTATTACTAGACGTGAAGTTCTAGCAACACTTCGGACCCCGGTGTCCGGATAACTAAGTGAAGGTGATCTGTCACCTAGGTCACTTGTCCTTCTTTTACCACTCGCCTGTCGCCCTGCTCTTGCCCTTAACATAAGCACGGTAGCAGTGGGTGTAGTCGTAAGCTTTCCTTCCAGTGCTCACTGACCTGTTCTCAGTTAACTCGATGTTGTAGCTCCTGTGATTCCCTTCCTTCTTAACTCTGTCCAGAGTGGCTATCAGGAGCTTCTGTCAAACTGATTTCAATGCACGCTCGGAGAGTCACCTTCCACGTCCTTAAGGAACACAGGCAGCTTGTTCTAAGATTACAGATGCAGATGTAACTCTGACTAGGCTAGAGTGATTCCTTCCCACTCGTACTAGCCTCCACTTCAATATACGGTGAGCTACAGGAGCTCCTTCAGATCTCAGTCTTATCTCCTCTCCCTCCAAGACTAGAAACTGAACTGTTCTGTCCTGAGACAGGAAGCTTGAATGACCCTGACTGCTACGTCACACTAACCTAAATAGTCTGAAATGCCTCTAGTGGCAGTGTTGGGAATATGTGTGAGGTGAATGAATATCAGGCTTTACAATTACCTTATCTGTGCATTTTCCAGGAGACATGTGTGCCTTGCGCAGCTGGGCCACACAACCTCTGTAGGTAATAGTGTTTGTGATAGCGCTGGGAGTTTGAGGATGATAGTTGTACGCACGACTTTTTACTGTTCTTTACCAACGGTAAATTTTCAGGGTATACATTTATAGCCCACAATGCAGGTCGCCATGATTCTTACTTTATTGTTAAGGCAGTGGTTTTTGAAAACTACCGGTAAATGTGATAGCCCAAAGGTGTCGTGGTCTTGTGTGTGACGATACCCGATTTGTCTATAAGGCTCATAGACTCGCTAAATTTTATCCCATGAAGCTCAGTAAATTACCTCAGGCCGTGGGATTTTCAGTTTTCCACACTTTTTTAATACCTGAGAAAACAAAGCTATGTAGGTCCCATACCCGATGTGAAATATTGTGGGCTAGAGTACATGGCATCGGGTGCTTCTGGTATGGCATGAGAGTCCGAAACACAGGTATGTTAAAAAGTTTGTACCCAATTTTTTGTTGAATGCTGGTCAAAATCGTTGCATAGGCGTGGGCCTGTGCCAAAATAGGCATTTCTGGCATGACATGAGAGTCAGAAACATAGCTATGCTAAAAAGTTTGTACCTGATTTTTGTTGAACGGTGCTCAATATCGCTGCATAGGAGTGGGCATGTGCCAAAATAGGCCGGGACACGTCCCAACATGCCTGTCTTTTATATCTGAGGGGGCATAGCATCTTTAAAAATAGGCCTGTGCAACAAGAACGCTACGCATCCCAGGCTATACAGTGGGTCATGTATGTAGCGAATACCGAGAACATTGACATTCAGCATGCCTTGAGAGGGTTTGTGAAGCAACTCGCTCAATATTTTCTAGATGACTATGCGTATGTTAACGGCCAGCACATAGTTTTTGAATTTCAGGGTTGTTTTTTCCACAGCTGTCCATCGTGCTATAATGAAAATGATGCAAATAAGGTCACAAACATCACCTGCGGGCAGTTATATCATGCCTTTTTTAGCTAAAAAGCGCTAGCTGCAGCGGCGCGGGTACACCATAAGTGTGCTGTGGGTGCATGAGTGGCGTGAAATGTTTAAAAATGATTCAGCGGATCACAACCATCTATGAAATATGGTATTTTCCAAACACCAGCGATGATCTGTTTGCCCCCTACATTAAACTACACCATAGGGATGAGCTGTAGGGGTCCGTGTATCCTAGCGGCTACACTGATGAAGGCTAGAAAAAAGCACCACAGTGACAGTTTTCTTGAAAAAGAGCTGCCTGTCTTTCATATCTGAGGAGGTTAGCATCGTTAAAAAATAGGCCTAGGCCTCTCCCAAAATAACGAATTTGTTGTGAATTTGTCATCAAGTTGCCGGAATCGTGTTAGTAATCAATGTAATACAGCTTGATTCGCTACAATATCGGTATGGTAACTATTTAAAATACCCGATTTTTGTTGAATTCTGTTCAAAATCGTTTTTGTGACTTTCCTGAACAAGAATTGTGAGACTTATTATTATCAAGGCAGCCAAATCCAAGACACGTATAATACTGTCTGCGGTCACTACTGCGTGTACTTTTTACATTTTTACATGCCGTTCAGTAAGATATTGGAGAACTTTTCTGCTGATAAACCGCGTAATGATACAATTGTGAGAAATTTTATTGCTGAGAGAAAATCAAATTTAAAAGCTCCCCACTACATCTGTTGGAATATTCACCAAACTTGCGCCTGTCTAGAGAGAACACTGTAACCTGACTGTATCGCCATTTGTATCGCCATTTTGGTATCACAATTAGTTCAATGCTTGAAATGTCTTTGAGATGTATTTATTTATTACAATAAAATCTTGTAACCTTGTTTTACAATACCGCGTCATTGCTTTTTTAAAAATACGAATAAAACATTCGCGTGTGTAATATTGTAACACGGCCATATACGTAATATGACAATTTAAAGGACATGTCAGGGCATGCCCGGACATGTCCGGGCTATACACAATATAGCTGAGTATGCCTGGCTATACACAATACAGTGCTAATTACTATGCGTAATTTCTATCAAGTGAATTACCATATCTAAATAGCATGTTAAGATGCGAGCTTCTGTCAATTGTCCTGAACTAGACATGTCACGACACATCCCTGGTGCAGCCCTGCTAATACGTATCCTATCTTTTCTTTAATTCTCTATGGGGAAAAACTTCTTATATACTGAATAATACTGTGCAATAAACTCCTTTTAGCCTGTACATAGACTACTTAAGATATAACTTTCCAGCGAGTGATGCAGACACTCACATAGGGATTTAATCCCATGCTAGAAAATCCCTTTACATACATTTACTGCACGACTTAAAAGATCCCCCACAAAAAGAGCCTTATAAAATCAAGATTCGCCTTGATACACCTTTCCCCACAGACTGATCAAATCCACAAGGAGATGGATAAAATATAAATAGAGCCGAATAAATTCATGAAGCACTTTGATACAACTTCCCAGATTCAACACTCCTGATTTCCCAGACAGATCAAATCACAAGGAGACGGATTAAATGATAGGGGGCGTGACGACCTGTCAGATTGAGTTTGACGAAAGGTGGAACTCCTATACTACTTCTCTGTTCTTTCTCTCTCTGTTCTTTCTTTCTTTCCTCTCTGTTCTTTCTTTCCCCTCTTTCTTTCTCTTTCTGTTCTTTCTTTCCCCCTCTGTCTTTCTTTCTATGTTCTTTCTTTCCCCTCTTTCTCTCTCCCTGTTTTTTCTCTCTCTCTGTTCTTTCTTTCCCTTCTTTCTTTCTCTCTCTGTTTTCTTTCCCCCTCTGTCTTTCTTTCTCTCTCTGTTCTTTCATTCCCCTTTCTTTCTCTCCCTCTCTGTTCTTTCTTTCCCCTTTCTTTTTTTCTCTCTGTCCTTTTTTTCTGTCCCCTTTTTCTCTCTTTCTTTCTTTCCCATCTTTCTTTCCCGTCTTCCTCTCTCTCTTCTTTCTTTCCCCTCTTTCTTTATCCCTCCCTCTGTGTTCTTTCTTTTCTGTCTTTCTTTTTTTCTCTCTCTGTTCTTTCTTTCTCTCTTTGTTCTTTCTTTCCTCTTTCTTTCTCTTTTTTTTTCTTCCCCTCTTTCTTTCTCCCTCCCTCTCTGTTCTTTCTTCCCCTCTTTATTTCTCCGTCTGTTTTCTTTCCCCTCTTTCTTTTTTTCTCTCTGTTCTTTCCCCTTTGTTTATTTCTCTCTCTACTCTCTCTCTGTTCTTTCTTGCTTCCCCTCTTTCTTTCTCTCTCCTTTCTTTCTCAGTTTTCGTTTTTCTCTGTTCTTTCTTTTTTACTCAGTACCAGTGTGCCCACAGTACAAGTCACTGTGCCCTCAGTACCAGTCAGTGTGATCACGAGTGCTAAATGGGTGTGGTTGGGGCGTGGACATGGGTGTGACTAGTTGTGAAATGGGTGTGGTCAGGGAGTGGCCTAAAATCTGCCGTGGCGCGCGCAGCTCTTTCTCGTCTTCAAAAGTTGGGAGGTATGTATGTGTTCCTTTCAGTTGCCTGACTGCAGCCCATACAATCTAGGAAGGAGCTGAAGATGCTAGACTGTATGGGCTCCTTCCAGGTGCCTGACTGCAGCCCATACAGTCTAGCTGGCTCACTACTGAAGATGCTAGAATGTATGGGCTCCTTCCAGGTATATATTCTTCATTCTTCAAGATAGCAGACTTTATGGGCTGCTGCCTGGCCCTGACTGCAGCCCATACGTGACACTAGAATGTGTGTGCTCCTTCAAGGTATAAATTATTAAAGCCAGCAGAATATATGGGCTCCTGCCAGGTCGTGGCTGCAGCCCATACAGTCTAAAAGGCTCACTACTGAAGATGCTAGACTGTATGGGCTCCTGTAAGGTATATATTACTGTAGATATAGACTGTACGGGCTCCTTTCAGGTATATATTATTGTAGATACAGACTGTATGGGCTCCTGTCAGGTATATATTATTGTAGATATAGACTGTACTGGCTCCTGTCAGCTATATATTAATGTAGATATTGACTGTACGGGCTCCTGTCAGGTATATATTATTGTAGATACAGACTGTATGGGCTCCTGTCAAGTATATATTACTGTAGATATAAACTGTATGGGCTCCTGTCAGGTATATATTATTGTAGATATAGACTACTGGCTCCTGTCAGCTATATATTAATGTAGATATAGACTGTACGGGCTCCTGTCAGGTATATATTATTGTAGATATAGACTGTATGGGCTCCTGTCAGGTATATATTACTGTAGATGTAGACTGTACGGGCTCCTGTCAGCTATATATTATTGTAGATATAGACTGTATTGGCTCCTGTCAGGTATATATTATTGTAGATATAGACTGTATGGGCTCCAGTCAGGTATATAGAATAGACAACAGATGGAAATTATTGGCAATTAGCAAGACACGCTCAATAAAAGAGTGGTTCTGCAGGTGGGACCACAGACCACATCTCTGTACCAATGCTTTCTGGCTGATGTTTTGGTCACTTTTGAAAGTTGGTTGTGCTTTTACACTCGTGGTAGCATGAGACGGACTCTACAACCCACACAAGTGGCTCAGGTAGTGCAGCTCATCCAGGATGGCACATCAATGCAAGCTGTGGCGAGGTTTGCTGTCTGTCAGCGTAGTGTCCAGAGGTGCTACCAGGAGGCGTGGAGGGGGCCGTAGGAGGGCAACAACCCAGCAGCAGGACCGCGACCTCCGCCTTTGTGCAAGGAGGAACAGGAGGAGCACTGCCAGAGCCCTGCAAAATGACCTTCAACAGGCCACAAATGTGCATGTGTCTGCACTAACGGTTAGAAACCGACTCCATGAGGATGGTCTGAATGCATGACGTCCACCAATGAGGGTTGTGCTTACAGCCCAACACCATGCAGGGCGCTTACCATTTGCCATGGAACTCCAGGATTGGCAAATTCGCTACAGGCACCCTGTGCTCTCCACAGATGAAAGCATGTTCACTCTGAGCACATGACAGAGTCTGGAGATGCTGTGGAGAGCGATCTGCTGCCTGCAACATCCTTCAGCATGACCGGTTTCGCAGTAGGTCAGTAATGGTGTGGGGTGGCATTTCTTTGGCGGGCCACACAGCCCTCCATGTGCTCGCCAGAGGTAGTCTGAGTGCCATTAGGTACCGATATGAGATCCTCAGACCCCTTGTGAGACCATATGCTGGTGCGGTTGGCCCTGGGTTCCTCCTAATGCAGGACAATGCCAGACCTCATTTGGCTTGAGTGTGTCAGCATTTCCTGCAAGATGAAGGCATTGAAGCTATGGACTGGCCTGCCCGTTCCCCAGACCTGAATCCGATTGAGCAGATTTGGGACATCATGTCTCGCTCCATCCAACAACGTCACATTGCACCACAGACTGTCCAGAGTTGGCGGATGCTTTAGTCCAGGTTTGGGAGGAGATCCCTCAGGAGAACATCCGCAACCTCATCAGGAGCATGCCCAGGTGGTCATGCAGGCACGTGGAGGCCCCACACAATACTGAGCATCATTTTTACTTGTTTTAAAGGGAATCTGTCACCCCATTTTTTCCCTATAAGCTGCGGCCACCGCCATCAGGGGCTTCTCTACAGCATTCTGGAATGCTGTAGATAAGCCTCCGATGTCACCTAAAAATGAAGAAAAACGAGTTAGATTATACTGACCCAGGGGCGTTCCGCCGTCCGGTCGAGTCCGGAGGGAGTCGCGGTCCGGTTCGGCGCCTCCCATCTTGTATGGAAGCCGGCCTCTTCTTTCCGTCCCGTCGCAGCTCCTGCGCAGGCGCACTGCTCTGCCCTGGTGAGGGCAGAGCAGAGTACTGCAGTGCGCAGGCGCAGGGGAAGGTCAGAGAGGTCCGGCGCCTGCGCACTGTAGTACTCTGCTCTGCCCTCACCAGGGCAAAGCAGTGCGCCTGCGCAGGAGCCACGACGGGATGGAAAGAAGAGGTCGGCTTCGATACAAGATGGGAGGCGCCGAACCGGACTCCGACTCCCTCCGGACTTGACCGGACGGCGGAACACCCCTGGGTGAGTATAATCTAACTCGTTTTTCTTCATTTTTAGGTGACATCGGTGGCTTATCTACAGCATTCCTGAATCCTGTAGATAAGCCCCTGATTGCGGTGACCACAGCTTATAGGGCAAAAATGGGGTGACAGATTCCCTTTAAGGTCATTACATTCCACTTTAATTTTGTGGGTGACATCAAATTAAATTATAAAATTTGATTTCCATTGATGATTTTTGAGTGATTTTGTTGTCAGCACATTCAACTTTGTACAGAACAAGGTATGCAATGAGAATATTTCATTCATTCAGATCTAGGATGTTATTTGACTGTTCCCTTTATTTCTTTGAGCAGTGTATATATATATATATATATATATATATATATAATATATATTACCAATTCATGAGCCATGTTCTGTAAAATCACAGTGACAGGTTAGTATAGAAAAGACAATAGATATATACACATAGAATACATAGATGTTAGTGACACACACAAGTATATGTATTTATATCACATAGATACAAGAAATGGCGGCAATTCATCTGCCGTGTACTGTAAAATCACTGCAAGAGCTGACAGAAGAGATGGATTACATACAGTAAAGACAAATAGAATAGGTAGATATATAGATGTCTGTCACAAATACAATTAGTACAGTGTGTGCAGCTTACTGTACATGTATTTAATAAACGATTTTTCGGAAAAAACGGCGTGGGCTCCAGCGCTATTTTTGTAACCAGCAGAGGGAAAGCCGATGGCTGGGGTCAGATGTTTGGGAAGGGGGAAATACCCATGTAGCTTCCCAGGTTATTAATATCAGCTCATATCTGAATACTTAGCCTTTACTGTCTATTAAAATGGGGGACCCATAAAATGACGTGCGGTCTCCCAATAATTAATAACCAGCAAAGGCTAAGCAGACAACACTGCCTCCCCAGGCTAAAAACATCACCTCTCAGTTGCCCCAGAAAAGGCACATCTCTAAGACACGCCAATTCTGGCACTTAACCTCGCTCTTCCCACTTGGCCTGTAGCGATGGCAAGTGGGGTAATACTTGGGGGGGGGGGGGGGTTGATGCCACTTTTGTATTGTCAGGTGACATCATGCCCTAAAGTTAGTTATAGAGAGGCTTCAATAAGATGCCCCCATTACTAGCCCCATAATCACATTGTAAGAAAACAGACACCCAGAAAAAATTCCTTTAATTGAAAGAATGACATGGACTCCTTTAATATTCTTAATTAAACCATAGTTACAACCTCGCTTACTCCCCCAATGCCTTCTTCATGTGCAAAAGAGGTAAAAAAAAAGACAAACAATATTCCTCACCTTTCCGCAGAGATGCTTTTAATTAATTTGTCCCAGGAAGGGTCCAGCTCTGCTACATCTAGATGGCAGGCTGCACATGATGCAACCATGCAGACTGTCATAAAGTAGACACCGAGAACCATGTGCTCAGTGTCTCCCTGTGAACTGCAATTCCCTGTCTGAGGGCACCGCGAGCGTGAGAAAGTTCTCCTGCTTGCGATGCAGTCTGACAGGTCCTGCGAGTTCACAGCCAATGAACTCACTTCATAGCCAATGAACTCACATCACCTTTCTGATGTCAGTGCGAGCGCCGTGGGAAGATTTCCCACTTAGCTCGTGCCAACGTCACATAGGTAAAGCGAGCTCATTGGCTGTGAACTCGCAGGACCTGTCAGACGGCACCGCAAGCAGGAGAACTTTCTCACGCTCACGGTACCCTCAGAGAGGGAATAGCATTTCACATGGAGACACTGAGCACAGAGTGCTCAGTGTCTACTGGATGACAGGCTGTATGGACGCATCATGATTCCATGCAGCTTGAAAACTAGATGTAGCAGAGCTAGACCCGTCGTGAGACAAATGGCTATTATGGATTAAAAGCATCTCTGCAGAAAGGTGAGGAATATTGTTTTTCTTTTTTTACCTCTTTTGCAGATGAGGGCATTGGTCGTGAACTCGCAGGACCCCAAACACTCTTGATGTGTTGGGGCCCTGCCTCGTAGACCACAGATGATGCGGTAGTGACAATTCTAATTGGGAGATCAGAGTGACAATTCCACTCTGTCGCCCTCAAAAGCCCTATCTGAAAAGAAAAAGGGAAATTATTAATAAAAAAACCCAAAACCTAAGGTAGAAACCGGCCTGGGCGGTCCAGATCCGTGGCGGCCTCCTGACACTAAGCTAAAACAGATTAGCTTCATGCCAGTTGGTGGTGTACCATCCTCTACGGAGGGGGGTACATTTTTTTTGCATAGCATACGCAGCATACACCCATGTTTTTTTGTGTGCCCCAATGAAGCATTAAACCCCCACACACCAACCAGAGAGCCACACAGCATAACCTCCACCTCACACTAATCAGTGGACCCCACAGTATAAACCCAACAAAGCACTCACAACGCCCCCTCCCAAGCGTAAATCCCTGGACGCCCCCTTCCCCCCAAGGGGCGAATCCCCATCATATAAACCCCCACCCATCCCCAAGCATAAACCCCCCCATCGGATGTCCATCCACCCAAGCATTACTCCCATTGGACGCCACCCACCCCGCTTTCCAAGCATAAACCTCCAGCATAAATCCTCATCGGACATCCACTTCACCCCCCCGCATAAACCCCCATCAGACTCCACAAGCGTGCATTAACCCCCTAGGTGGAGACACAGACCCCACAAGCGTGCATAACCCCCTAGCCGCACACACAGACCCCACAAGCATGCATAACCCCCTAGGAGCACACACAGACCCCACAAGCGTGCAGTTATCCCTTAAGAGCACACACAGACCCCACAAGCGTGAATTAAACCCCTAGGAGCACACAGACCCCACAATCGTGCATTGAACCTAGAGACACACAGACCCTAACTGTGCATACCCCTAGGAGCACACACAACCCCACAACTGTGCATAACCCCCTAGGAGCACACACACACCCCACAAGCGTGCAGTAAACCCCTAGGAGCACACACAGACTTCACAAGCGTGCATTAAACCCCCTAGGAGGACACACAGACCCCACAATTGTGCATTAACCTCCTAGGAGCACACACAGACCCCACAAGCATGCATTAACCTCCTAGGAGCACACACAGACCCCTCAAGCGTGCATAACCCCCTAGGAGCACACACAGACCCCACAAGCATGCATTAAACCCCTAGGAGGACACACAGACCCCTCAAGGGTGCATAACCCCCTATGAGCACACACAGACCCCACAAGCGTGCATTAAACCCCCTAGGAGGACACACAGACCACTCAAGCGTGCATAACCCCCTAGGAGCACACACAGACCCCACAAGCATGCATTAAACCCCCTAGGATCACACACAGACCCCACAAGCGTGCATTAAACCCCCTAGGAGGACACACAGACCACTCAAGCGTGCATAACCCCTAGGAGCACACACAGACCCCACAAGCGTGCATAACCCCCTAGGAGCACACACAGACCCCACAAGCGTGCATTAAACCCCCTAGGAGCACACAGAGACCCCACAAGCGTGCATTAAACCCCCTAGGAGGACACACAGACCCCACAAGCGTGCAGTAAACCCCCTAGGACACACAAACCCCACAAGCACGCAGTAAACCCCTAGGAGCACACACAGACCCCACAAGCATGCATTGAAGCCCTAGGAGCACACACAGACCCCACAAGCGTGCATTGAACCCCTAGGAGCACACACAGACCACACAAGTGTGCAGTAAACCCTTGGGAGCACACACATACCCACAAGCATGCAGTAAACCCCTAGGAGCACACACAGACCCCACAATCGTGCATTGAACCCCTAGGAGCACACACAGACCCCACAAGCGTGCATTGAACCTCTAGGAGCACACACAGACCCCACAAGTGTGCATTGAACCCCTAGGAGCACACACAGACTCCACAAGCGTGCATTAAACCCCCTAGGAGGACACACAGACCCCAAAAGAGTGAATTAACCCCCAGGAGGACACACAGACCCCACAAGCGTGCAGTAAACCCCCTAGGAGGACACACAGACCCCACAAGCATGCAGTAAAACCCCCTAGGAGGACACACAGACCCCACAAGTGTTCAGTAGACCCCTAGGAGCACACACAGACCCCACAAGCGTGCAGTAAACCCCTAGGATCACTCACAGACCCCACAAGCATGAAGTGAACCCCCTAGGAGGACGCACAGACCCCACAAGCATGCATTGAACCCCTAGGAGCACACACAGACCCCATAAGTGTGCATTGAACCCCTAGGAGGACACACAGACCCCACAAGCGTGCATAACCCCCTAGGAGCACACACAGACCCCACAGCCATGCATTCACCCCCTCAAACCGCACTATACAGCCCCAAGTATCAGGTCCCCTCAACCAAAAATCTAAGCGAGACATCAACCAGTTAATTAATAAATCCTCCTATGCATCACTGAGGATTCTGACCTCTGATTTCCCTCCTGCAGCTACAGACGCCGACATCAGACTGCAGAGACCAGTGTCAAATGGGTAAATGCTAGACTGTATGGGCTCCTTCCAGGTGTGACGTCGTTTCCGGGGGCGTGTCATACCCGGAGGGGGCGTGTTCTGCCAAAGCCAGGAAGAGAAGCTGCCATTAGACATTTGTCTCAGCAGTCTGATGTCGGCGTCTGTAGCTGCAGGAGTGAAATCAGAGGTCAGAGTCCTCAGTGACACCGAGGAGGATTTATTAATTAACGGGTTGATGTCTCCTTAGATTTTTTGTTGCGTGGCCCTGATACTAGGGGCTGTATAGTGGGGTTTGAGGGGATGAATGCACAGTTGTGGGGTCTGTGTGGGCACCTAGGGGTTATGCACGCTTGTGGGGTCTGTGTGTGCTACTGGGGGTTTAATGCACGCTTGTGGGGTCTGTGTGTGCTCCTAGGGGTTTATTGCACGCTTGTGGGGTCTGTGTGTACTCCTAGGGGGTTATGCACGGTTGTGGGGTCTGTGTGCTTCTAGGGGTTTATTGCACGCTTTGTGGGATCTGTGTGCTGCTAGGGGGTTTAATGCACACTTGTGGGGTCAGTGTGTGCTCCTAGGGGGTTTAATGCACGCTTGTGGGGTGTGTGTGCTCCTAGGGGGTTATGCACAGTTGTGGGGGGTCTATGTGTGCTCCTAGGGGTTTAATGCACACTTGTGGGGTCTGTGTGTGCTTCTAGGGGGTTAGCGCACAGTTGTGGGGGGTCTGTGTGTGCTCCTAGGGGTATATTGCACGCTTTGGGGTCTGTGTGTGCTCCTAGTGGGTTTAATGCACAGTTGTGGGGGTGTGTGTACTCCTAGAGGGTTTAATGCACGCTTGTGAGGTCTGTGTGTCTTTCTAGGGGGTTATGCACGGTTGTGTGGGTCTGTGTATGCTCCTAGGGGTTTATTGCACGCTTGTGGGGTCTGTGTGTGCTCCTAGGGGTTTATTGCATGCTTGTGGGGTCTGTGTGTGCTCCTAGGGGGTTATGAACGGTTGTGGGGTCTGTGTGTGCTTCTAGGGGTTTATTGCACGCTTTGTGGGATCTGTGTGCTGCTAGGGGGTTCAATGCACACTTGTGGGGTCTGTGTGTGCTCCTAGGGAGTTTAATGCACGCTTGTGAGGTCTGGTTGTGCTACTAGGGGGTTAATACACGCTTGTGGGGTCTGTGTGTGCTATTAGGGGGTTATGCACAGTTGTGGGGTCTGTGTGTGCTCCTAGGGGGTTAATGCATGCTTGTGGGGCCTGTGTGTGCTCCTTATGCACAGTTGTGGGGTCTGTGTGTGCTCCTAGGGGGTTTAATGTACGCTTGTGGGGTCTGTGTGTGCTCCTAGGGGGTTAATGCACACTTTTGGGATCTGTGTGTGCTCCTAGGGGGTTATGCACAGTTGTGGGGTCTGGTTGGGTTCCCGGGAGGGTTAATGCATGGTTGTGGGGTCTTGTTGGGACCCAGGGGGTTAATGCACGGTTGTGGGGTCTGGTTGAGCTCCTGGGGGGAGTGAATGCACGGTTGGGAGGGTCTGATTGTGCTCCTTGGGGGGTTAATGCATGGTTGTGGGGTCTGATTGTGCCCCGGGGGGTTTAATGCACGGTTTTGGGGTCTGGTTGGACCCTGGGAGGGTTAATGCACATTCATGGGGTCTGGTTGGGCCCTGAGGGGGGTGAATGCACGCTTGCGGGGTCTGGTTGGGACCTGGGAGGTTTACTGCACGCTTGTGGGGTCTGGTTGGGCCCCGGGGGGTTAACGCACGCTTGCGGAGTCTGTTTGGGACTCGGGGAGGGGGGTTTAATGCACTGTTGTGGGGTCTGGTTGGACCCTGGAGGGGGGGTTAATGCACATTTGTGGGGTCTGGTTGGGCCCTGAGGGGGATTAATGCATGCTTGCGAGGTCTGGTTGGGACTCGAGGGGTTAATGCACGCTTGTGGAGTCTGGTTGAACCCGGGGGGTTAATGCACACTTGTGTGGTCTAGTTGGCCTCCCGGAGGGTTAATGCACAGTTTTGGTGTCTGAGTGGCTTGGGGACTTGATGCTTGGGTGAGAGGGTATCTGGTGGGGGCTTGTGATCAGGGAGGGCCTGTCTGCATCTGTTGTGACTTGAAAGGGGGGATTGTTTTTGGGGTAGACTTTCGACTGGTAGGGGTTTATAGTTGGGGTAGAAGTGCCATCTGGCGAGGTTTATGCTTGGGGGAGGTGCTGACTTGTGGGGGTTTATGCTTGGGGGAAGGGGCTTCCAATGGGGGTTTATGCTTGTGGGAGTAGAAGTCCGATGGGGGTTTATGCTGGGGGAGCTGGACGTTCGATGGTGCTCATGGTTGGGGGGTGGCCGTCCGATGGGGGTTTATGCTGGGGGGGGAGTGGACGTCTAACGGGGGTTTATGCTGGGGGGGTGGACATCCGATGGGGGTTTATGCTGGGGGGAGTGGTTGTCCGATGGGGTTTATGCTGGGGGGGGAGTGGTTGTCCGATGGGGGTTTATGCTGGGGGGAATGGTTGTCCGATGGGGGTTTATGCTGGGGGGAGTGGTTGTCCGATGGGGGTTTATGCTGGGGGGAGTGGTTGTCCGATGGGGGTTTATGCTGGGGGGCGTGGACGTCCGATGGGGGTTTATGCTGGGGGAGTGGTTGTCCGATGGGTGTTTATGCTGAGGGGGAGTAGACATCCGATGGGGGTTTATGCGGAGGGGGATTTGATGTTCGATGAGGATTTATGCTTGGGAAGCGGGGTGGGTGGCGTCCAATGGGAGTAATGCTTGGGTGGGTGTACATCCGATGGGGGGGGGTTATCCTTGGGGATGGGTGGGGGGCATATGATGGGGATTCACCCCTTGGGGGGGAAAGGGGGCGTCTGGGGATTTATGCTTGGGAGGGGGTGTTGTGAGTGCTTTGTTGGGTTTATACTGTGGGGTCCACTGATTAGTGTGAGGTGGAGGTTATGCTGTGTGGCCCTCTGGTTGGTGTGTGGGGGTTTAATGCTTCTTTGGGGCACACAAAAAACATGGGTGTATGCTGCTTATGCTATGCAAAAAAAAAATGTAGCCCCCCCCCCCCCAGTAGAGGATGGTACACCACCAACTGGCATGAAGCTAATCTGTTTTAGCTTAGTGTCAGGAGACCGGCACAGATCTGGACCGCCCAGGCCGGTTTCTGCCTTAGGTTTTGTTTTTTTATTAATGATTTCCCTTTTTCTTTTCAGATAGGGCTTTTGAGGGCGACAGAGTGGAATTGTCACTCTGATCTCCCACCTAGGATTGTCACTACCGTATCATCTGTGGTCTACGAGGCAGGGCCCCAACACATCAAGAGTGTTTGGGGTCCTGTGAGTTCACGACCAATGCCCTCATCATCTGCAAAAGAGGTAAAAAAAAAATAATATTCCTCACCTTTCTGCAGAGATGCTTTTAATCAATTTGTCCCACAATGGGTCTAGCTCTGCTATATCTAGATGGCAAGCTGTATGGATGCATGATGCGTCCATATAGCCTGTCATCCAGTAGACACTGAGCACTCTGTGCTCAGTGTCTCCCTGTGAATTGCTATTCGTTCTCTGAGGGTACCATGAGAGTGAGAAAATTCTCATGCTTGCGGTGCCGTCTGACAGGTCCTGTGAGTTCACAGCCAATGAACTCGCTTTACCTATGTGACGGCATGAGCGAAGTGGGAAATCTTCCCATGGCGCTCGCATTGACATCAGAAAGGTGAAGTGAGTTCATTGGCTGTGAAGTGAGTTCATTGGCTGTGAACTCGCAGGACCTGTCAGACTGCATTGCGAGCAGGAAAACTTTCTCACGCTCGCGGTGCCCTCAGACAGGGATTTGTAGTTCACAGGGAGACACACGGTTCTCAGTGTCTACTGTATGACAGTCTGCATGGTCACATCATGTGCAGCCTGCCATCTAGATGTAGCAGAGCTGGACCCTTCCTGGGACAAATGGATTAAAAGCATCTCTGCGGAAAGGTGAGGAATATTGTTTGTCTTTTTTTCTTTACCTCTTTTGCAGATGATGAAGGCATTGGGGGAGTAGGTGAGGTCGTAAGTATGATTTAATTAAGAATATTAAAGGAGTCCATGTCATTCTTTCAATTAAAGAAATTATTTCTTGGTGTCTGTGTTTTCTTACAATGTGATTATGGGGTTAGTAATGGGGACGCCTCTCTATAACTGACCTCAGGGCATGATGTCACCTGACAATACAAAAGTGGCATCAACCCCCCCCCCCAACTATCACCCCACTCGCCATAGCTACAGGCCAAGTGGGAAGAGCGAGGTTAAGTGCCAGAATTGGCGTGTCTTAGAGATGTGCCTTTTCTGGGGCGACCGAGAGGTGATGTTTTTAGCCTGGGGAGGCAGTGTCCATGGCCCCTTCCTAGGCTATTAATATCAGCCCCCAGTTGGCTGCTTAGCCTTTGCTGGTTATTAATTATTGGGAGACCCCACATCATTTTATGGGTCTCCCATTTTAATACCCAGTAAAGGCTAAGCATACAGATATGAGCTGATATTAATAACCTGGGAAGCTCCATGGGTATTTCCCTCTTCCCAAACATCTGACCCAGCCATCGGCTTTCCCTCTGCTGGTTACAAAAATTGCGCTGGAGCCCACGCCGTTTATTAAATACATGTACAGTAAGCTGCACACACTGTACTAATTGTATTTGTGACAGACATCTATATATCTACCTATTATATTTGTATTTACTGTATGTAATCCATCTCTTCTGTCAGCTCCTGCAGTGATTTTACAGTACACGGCAGATGAATTGCCGCCTTTTCTTGTATCTATGTGATATAAATACATATACTTGTGTGTCATTAATATCTATGTATTCTATGTGTATCTATTGTCTTTTGTCTTTTCTATACTAACCTGTCACTGATTTTACAGAACATGGCTCATGAATTGGTAAAAAAAAATATATATCTACAGTGGTTGGACAAAATAATGGAAACACCTAGAAACATCAAGTTTAATATGGTGTAGGTCCACCTTTTGCGGCGATTACAGCCTCAGTTCTCCAAGGTATGGATTCATACAATTCTTCCTTGAAGGGATATCATTGGCCCAGCGGATCTCCACGAAATAGCACTCCAGATCATTACAGAACCTCCTTGTGGTATAATAAACTCTGCACTCAACTTTGAATAAGTTGCAAACAAATGAAGTTTAATAAGATCCAAATCAATGTAGTATACAGGGAGGGAACGTTTCGGTCTCACGACCTTGTCAGCTACTACAATAAATCATTAAATATAGTGAACAAAATTAAATTACATGTAGAAAAATAAAATAAAAATATAATGAATACTGAAAATACATGGGAATAATGCAATTTCTAATAGCAACGAGAATCCGGTTAGTATTGTGGACACAACAGAATACAGAATGTGGCACAAGGAGGTTTATAGCCCAGAAAATAGAGTGTTATTTTAGTGCATATAAAGTTGATACACATACCCCTGTGTGGATACTTATAGGCAAATGAGGACACTTCCAGGGTCAATATCATATAAGTTTGCTGTGAGAGATAAATGACAATGTAATGTCAGCTACAAGTCTAATGGAAGTAAATGTGCACCGTTATGTGATTGCCTACCAGAGATATCATGGAGGTGTAACCATCCACAAAGTTACAGGAAGGAGTACCTGTTAAACAGTGAACCAGCACTATAAGTGTGAGGTAAATAACACAACTGCCAAATTAGAGAATCGCTGTAATGAAAGAGGATGAAATGGCAAACCTTTGCAGGAGAGGTGATCTGTGTAGCGCCGCAGCAGGGACGCGGTATCCACCGCTAGTCTCGTGCTATGGCCGCCGTGTTGCTTCCTGTTTTACCAGCAAAGCAGTGGAACATGTGATAACTATCAGCCAATCAGACGCAGTGGGTGGATAGTGACGTAAGAGGAAGAACATGGCTGTGCGTTCCAGTAGTGTTCTTTTTTCCAACATGTTTTATTGATTTAAAGAGTATTACACTCTACAATATAGACCTACAAATCTTTGAAGTAACAAGCTTATTTGACATATGTAAAACTCAATGTAATGATTTAAGGAACAAAACTAAGAAGCAAGTCATACAGGTTTGAAAATAATAAGCTTAATTAACTCTTGTTTGATAGGTACAATACTCTTAAATGTCCCCCCACCACCCTCCCAACATATAAATCCCTGAAACGTCCCCGCATTCGATTAACAATCAACAAGTTTAACGAATAGGATTATGTCCACTAATTTTCTGAAGAAGATACCACTGGGTGTTCTCAAAATGTGTCCTTAGTTTGTCCCTGGTGTCTTGAGATAAGGATGGGATGAATAGTGACCATGTGCTTAGAAATTTCCCGGTCAATTTCTCTTTATTTGTCAGGGTATCTAGCCAGTCCATTCGAAAAATTACATTAATTTGGAGTATATGAGAGATTTGGGTGGTGGCAATGGATCCAACCAGTGCTGTAAGATACTTTTCCTGGTAGCTGAGGCCCATATTATCAACATGGCCTTAAGATGTTTGGGGAATTTGTGTTGAGAACTGTCTATAATATTAAATATTGCCCATTGCGGCGTCAGGGGAAACACTATCCCGCAGTAGTGATGTTCTATGCGTTAGAGCTGGCTGATTCAGTGACATAAATATAAAGGCAGTGTGAAGATGTGCACACTATAGAAAAGATTGATTGCGTGCTGACGAGGAACTCCTTCCACAGTATAAATGTGCTCTCTTAATTCAATAAAGCCGGCTCTAAGATGAATAGAAAATTAGTATATGTATATATAAGCCGAAATGTTTTTCATATACCGCTCTTATGACAATTAAGCAGGATCGTCTGTAATACTGTACATTCATAGATGGCATGATGTATAGGCGGAACGATGGGAAAATGCTAGCATGGTATACGTTAAGGGTAGATGATGACATATAAGATCATATTATAATGGTAACAGAATTGTATAGGCAAATGGGCACATAAAGAAGACGAGAAGCCTGTTGGATACACACCCTCGACACATTGTCCCAAAAGCTCTTAATAAGGATTATGAGTTGCTGTCCTTTTTATAACCTCATATGGAGGCCTATTACTATTGGGTTCCATACAATATTATGAGAAAATATTGCTATGATTGTTTTTACTCCAGGTATCAATATCATATTTTCATTTCAGCTCCTATTACATTTATTGTTATGTCTTCTTTATGTGCCCATTTGACTATACAATTCTGTTACCATCTATAATATAACAGTAGGAGCGTCACTCTGTCTGAAGCCTTTATAGACTGCGCAAGCGCGACACGCCTGCGCAGTCTGGCTCCAGACAGAGTGAGGCATCCAGAGCGGTGAGTACTCTGTATGGCGCCGGAGATCGCGGTATGCGTACTGGATGCATACCGCGATCTCCGGCGCCATACTCACATACTTACCTGACCGGGAGGAGCGTGCCACGGCGCTTCTCTTCTCCCGGGGCAGGAGACCAGGAGTGCGCGTCAGATCGCGCATGCGCAATAGCGCTATCCGGCGCCATTTTGCTGAAGACACATTTACAGTGTGTCTTCAGCAATATGGCGCCGGACCGCGCGGTGTGGGCATGCGCGTACTCCGGCACCGCTCTCCTCCCCGGCGTCCAGCTGAACGGAACAGCGCTGGAGCACAGGGATGAAAGGTGAGTATAAATGTTTTTTTTTTTTTTGGGGGGTATCTGTGCAGTTTAATAGCGGTGAGGGGGCCATGCACATCAGGATAGGGGGGGCGTGAGGGGACCATGCACATCAGGATTGGGGGGTGAGGGGACCATGCACATCAGGATAGGGGTGGGTGAGGGGACCATGCTATCAGGATTGGGGGGTGAGGGGACCATGCACATCAGGATTGGGGGGTGAGGGGACCATGCACATCAGGATTGGGGGGTGAGGGACCATGCACATCAGGGTTGGGGGGTGAGGGGACCATGCACATCAGGGTTGGGGGGTGAGGGGACCATGCACATCAGGGTTGGGGGGTGAGGGGACCATGCACATCAGGATTGGGGGGTGAGGGGACCATGCACATCAGGATTGGGGGGGTGAGGGGACCATGCACATCAGGGTTGGAGGTTGAGGGGACCATGCACATCAGGATTGGGGGGTGAGGGGACCATGCACATCAGGATTGGGGGGTGAGGGGACCATGCACATCAGGATTGGGGGGTGAAGGGGACCATGCACATCAGGATTGGGGGGTGAGGGACCATGCACATCAGGATTGGGAGGTGAGGGGACCATGCACATCAGGATTGGGGGGTGAGGGGACCATGCACATCAGGATTGGGGGTGAGGGGACCATGCACATCAGGATTGGGGGGTGAGGGGACCATGCACATCAGGTTGGGGGGTGAGCGGACCATGCACATCAGGATGGGGGGTGAGGGGACCATGCACATCAGGGTTGGGGGGTGAGAGGACCATGCACATCAGGATTGGGGGATGAGGGGACCATGCACATCAGGATTGGGGGATGGAGGGGACCATGCACATCAGGATTGGGGGGTGAGGGGACCATGCACATCAGGATTGGGGGGTGAAGGGGACCATGCACATCAGGATTGGGGGGTGAAGGGACCATGCACATCAGGATTGGGGGTGAGGG
>JARQOD010004841.1:0-51970 GCA_033576555.1 Oophaga sylvatica
AGAGCCTCCAAGAAAAGAAGAGCACTCCGCACCAAACTATCGTCGCGTTGCCCACTCCAATGCTCTGCCCGAGAGTAGAGACAATACAAAACCCACTTGTGCCCGATCCGTGGGGAAACGTGCAGCCTGAAGCTCGAGCTGTATAGAGCACTGACTCAAGAATCCCTGACATTGCTTGCTGTCACCGGCAAACTCGTCAGGAAGCGGGAGGTGGGATAATGTAGGGGCAGAGGTGGCAGAGGACAAACTGGCTGAAGCCACGCTAGCAGCCTGAACGGCGACTGCGGTAACATCCACAGCTGAGGTTGTGCGCTCAAGAGCCGCCAACCTACCCTCCAGCTGCTGGATGTACTGCGGTAGACCCTGGTCATCCGCCATTTTACTAACCAGACCCTGGCGCTAGTATTATGTTAAGGGTTGCGGAACGCACCAAATAAATATAAATAGAAGGTGCGTTCGCAGCCTGAGGTGCACCTTGCAGGCAGAACCTGCTGCTAGTAAGATGGCGCAGTAGGTATTATGAGCGAACTCTGTTATCCCACAGAGTCGCAGATATGGTCGCCGTAGCACTATATGGCGAAGTGGGCAAACTCTTTTACTCCACAGAGCCGCTAAATAAAAGGATTTGGCGCTATATGGCGATATTAGAGTACTCTGTTGCTCCACAGAGTCGCAACTTAAACGCTGACTAATAGCGATGTCCGCGTGCCACCACCGGGTTATGTCCGGACTGCGCAGCTTCAATATAAAGTAGTCAGCAATGCACACAGTGAACTCTTCACCGGAGGAGCCGGTATACTAGGGGCTTATTTCAGCCAGAGCCCTGAACCCATACACAAAACTCCTCACCGGAGGTGCCGGTATTCTAGGGGCTTATTTCAGCCGGGTCCCTAAACACATGCATAACCACACTGGCGCAAGCACGTAACAAATCTGATACTAGCGCACGGCCGTGCAGTTATGCCATCTTTTTATAGTAGCCACGAGCACGAGATCTTCCAGAAATGACCAATAGGAAGCTGCTTCAGAACACCAACAGCTTCAGGACCTTACAGGAGGACAAATAGGAGTCGCAGCTGTATCCGAGCATGTGACCCCAGATCTCCAATGGAAGATCTTGCCCTGGGCATGCTCAGATGGAGAAACAGAGGACTTAGTCCCAAATCTGCCTGCTCCAACACTGGTTACAACAGAGGATCCAGGAGCAGCAGCAGCAAGTCTTTGCACAGTACTATACCGGGCGAGACGCTGGGACCGATGTCTCTGCTGAGCAGGTTCCACTGCAGCTGGAGATAGATGGGGGACCGCAGCGGGACTGGTTGGAGATTCCCCTTGTGCAGCAGCGGGAACTCGATCCCTAACAAGGACACGGCAAAAGGTGTCATTCCTGACCAGGAGCCTGCACTGACGACTCAGTGCTTGCAGTTTTTGAAACTTCAGAAGAGGAGGTGATAGAGCTGCAGGCTGTTTCGGCAATGTAAGCTAACAACTGTTCCTGATGCTCCAGCTTTAAAAGCGGTTTGCCTACTCCCAGAAAAGGGAGCCTTCCAGGCCTTCTGGAGCCAGATGATGACACAGGCTCAACACCTCCTGCCTTAGGTGCTATTGTGCTTTTGGAACTACCAGCAGATGCACCACCAATACCATCAGTAACAGCTGGCCCCCCCGCCCAAGTCCGCAACCTCTTCCACCATACTTCCTCTTGTTTGGGAAAATGTACCAAAAATACCAGCAGATATATGGTGCTGTATGTGGAGCGTACAGCTGTATACAGTGTAGGGAAAAATTTAAATCTCCGTATATATTTCCGGAGTCACACACAGACGCTCACTCAGTATGGATTTGACAGTAATACAAAAAGCAGAAATACGGTACTGTATCAGAAGCGTACAACAGTATGCGGTGTAGGGAAAAATTTAAATTGCCGTATATATTTCCGGAGTCACACACAGACGCTCACTCAGTATGGATTTGACAGTAATACAAACAGCAGAAATACAGTACTGTACCTGTTAGGGTTCGAGCTCCCACTGCTGCACAAGGGGAGTCTCGAACCAGTCCCGCTGTGGTCCCCCATCCATCTCCGGCCGCACTGTAGCCTGCTCAGCAAAGACGTCGGTCCCAGCGACTCACCCAGTTTAACACTGTGCAGAGGCTTGTTGCGGTCTTTCCTGGTTCCTCTATTATAACCAGTGCTGGAGCAGGCAGTTCGGGAACTAAGTCCCTGCTTTCTCCATCTGAGCATGCCCAGAGCAAGATCTCCCATTGGAGATCAGGGGTCACATGCTTGGTTACAGCAGCGACTCCCATTGGTCCGCCAGGAAGGTCCTGAAACTACATGTGTTCTAGAATGGTTTCGCATTGGTCCTTTTCTGGTAGTTCCTGCAGTTGCTACTATAAAAGGGTGGCATGGCTGGGCCACCATGCGCTAGTATCAAATCCGTTACTTGCTTGCGCCAGTGTGGTCATGTATGCATGTGGTTAGGTCTGGCTGAAATAAGCTCCTACAATACCAGCACCTCCAGTGAGGAGATTGTATGCATGTGTTCAGGGCTCGGCTGAAATCGCCATTAGAATACCGGCTACTCCGGTGAGGAGATTATTGCTTGTGTTCTGACTGCATGATCATGGACTGCTATCTGCACAGCAGTTAACCGTGTACCTGGACCCAGTGGGTTTACTCAGCGACTTTGTGACGCAACAGGGTCAGCGCCCTAGTGTTTTATTTTGGGCTCACTGAAGCTAAGTGAGTTCGCACTTATCGCCATATAGCGCTGTGGCATTCCCGCTAGCGCCTCTGCGGACTAACAGAGTTCGCACTAACTGCCACAGCGCGTTACGGCGTTTATTTTAGCGACTCTGCGGGATAACAGAGTTCGCTACTCACGTCATCTTACTATCAGCAGGCTCTGCCTGCACGGTGGACCCCGGGCTGCGAACGCACCTCTCCTTAATATCTATTAGGTGCATTCCGCAGGCCCTTAACATAATACTAGCGCCAGGGTCTGGCTAGTAAAATGGCGGACGACCAGAATCTACAGCAGTACATCCAGCAGTTGGAGGGTAGGTTGGCGGTCCTTGAGCGCACAACCTCAGCTGTGGATGTTACCGCAGTCGCTGTTCAGGCTGCTAGCGTAGCTGCAGCCAGTTTGTCCACCGCTACCTCTGCTCCGACATTATCCCACTTCCCTCTTCCTGACAAGTTTACGGGTGACAGTAAACATTGTCGGGGATTCGTGAGTCAGTGCTCTACACAGTTTAATCTTCTGGCAACACGTTTCCCCACTGAACGGGCACAAGTGGCTTTTATTGTGTCTCTTCTGTCGGGCAGAGCATTGGAGTGGGCAACGCCGCTGTGGGAGCGCGACAATCGTGTGGTGCGGAGTGCTCCTCGGTTTTTGGAGGCTCTGAAAAAGGTTTTTTTAGGACCTCAGGTCACGCACGATACGGCACTCCAACTGCTGGCAATGTCACAGGGCTTGTCCATGGTCAGCCAGTTCTCAGTCCAATTTCGGACTTTGGCCTCTGAATTAGAGTGGCCAGATAAAGTTCTTATTCCAGTGTTCTGGAGAGGACTGGCAGACCATGTAAAGGACGCTTTGGATACCAGCGAGATTCCTGCCACACTTGAGAAACTCATTTCTACATCTACCCGCATCGACCTCCGTTTTCACAAGCGGAGGTTAGAGCGGACCCAGTGTAGGCAGAGGTTTCGGCTGGCACCCACCTTTGCCAAACCTCTTGAATTTCCCGTTTGGGCGTCTGACTCCCCAGAGACCGTGGAGACTACTCGAGTGGGATCTAAGTCTCGGACCACTCGAGTATCCGTGGTCTGTAGAGTGTGTCAGCAGCCAGGACATTATGCCAACCGATGTCCCCAGCGAATGAGTAAATGGTCATGTTCCGTGACCATGGGTGCAGGGTCATTAGACGCGATGGATTTTGCTCCGAAAGTGCTCCTTAAAGGGTTAATCTCTCTAGGTTCATCCAATCTTCCCGCCAAGTTTTGTGTGGACTCTGGGACAGAGAGGAATTTTATGTCCTCCTCCTTTGCCTCTCGCCATTCCATACCGCTGGTGATGTTAGCCGAGCCAATATCGGTGAGAGTATAGAATGGAGCAATCCTGCCCTCACAAATCACCCACCAGACTGTCTCTCTACCTCTGTCTATGTCCCCTTCTCATCAGGAGAATATATCCCTTTTTGTTCTTCCTGAGTGAATAGATGAGGTTTTGTTGGGATTACCCTGGCTTCGCCACCACTCTCCCCATATTGAGTTGTCCTCTGGGAGAATACTGGGTTGGGGTGATCATTGCAGAGACAGATGTCTCAGAGAGGACGTTTAGGTTTCCACCACGGAGATACCCATAGACCTTGCTTCTCTCCCCAAGGTTTATCGGTCATACGCGGATGTATTCTCCAAAAAGGCAGCGGAGACTCTTTCGCCTCATCGCCTCTATGACTGTCCTATAGACCTCTTGCCTGGAAAGGAGCCCCCTCGGGGAAGAGTGTATCCTCTCTCTCTTCCTGAGATGGAGGCCATGTCACAATACATCCAGGAAAATCTGGCAAGAGGGTTTATTAGGAAGTCAGTGTCACCAGCAGGAGCAGGATTTTTCTTTGTGCAGAAGAAGAATGGAGAATAACGACGGTGTATAGACTATAGGGGTCTTAACGCCATTACCGTTAAGAACAAATATTCTTTGCCCCTAATATCTGAGCGCTTTGATAGGCTCTGGGGAGCAAGGGTATTTACTAAGCTGGATCTTCGTGGTGCCTATAACCTGATCCGGATCCGTGAGGGGGACGAATGGAAGACGGCGTTCAATACCAGAGATGGACATTACGAATATCTTGTGATGCCCTTCGGGCTCTGTAATGCTCCAGCCGTCTTCCAAGATTTCGTAAATGACATCTTCCAAGACAAGCTTGCCACCTCTGTGGTAGTCTATCTGGATGACATTCTCATCTTTTCTCCAGATATGGACACCCACCGGAGAGATGTTTGCAGGGTCTTCGACCTCTTGCGGGCAAATTCCTTATATGAGAAGTTGGAGAAATGTGTGTTTGAGCAGGAGTCTCTGCCATTCCTGGGCTATATCATCTCCACTCAGGGATTGTCTATGGATCCTGCCAAACTACAGGCTGTAATGGATTGGCAAGAACCCCACTCTTAAAGCGGTGCAGCGCTTTATGGGGTTCATTAATTACTGTCGCCAATTCATTCCCCACTTCTCTACTTTGGTTGCTCCCTTGGTAGCCCTCACCAAGAAGGGAGCCAATCCCAAATTGTGGTCAGAGGAGGTCTCCAAGGCCTTAACTTCAATCAAGTCCCATTTTGCTAGCGCTCCTATCCTACATCGTCCCGAGGTTGATAAGCCTTTTATATTGGAGGTAGATGCCTCTTCCGTTGGTGCTGGAGCAGTCCTTTTTCAAAAGGATGCTCAAGGTCGTAAACATCCTTGCTTCTTCTTCTCCAAGACCTTCACACCAGTGGAGAGGAATTATTCCATTGGGGATAGGGAGTTGCTAGCCATGAAGTTGGTCTTTTCCGAGTGGAGACATCTCCTGGAGGGGGCTCGCTTTCCCTTTCAAGTGTTCACTGACCACAAAAATTTGGTCTATTTACAGACCGCCCAGCGGCTAAATTCCCGTCAGGCCAGATGGTCCCTGTTCTTCTCCCGGTTCCATTTCACCCTCCATTTTCTCTCCAGGGAGAAGAACACTCGTGCTGATGCTCTGTCTCGCTCCGTGGTGTCCTCTGAGGAGGTGGAGGAGGAGCTTAGGCTGATTGTCCCCACAGAGAGCCTAAGAACTGTGGCCCCAGTTTCGCTTGAGTCTGTGCATCCGGGCAAGACTTTTGTGCCCATCAATTTGCGACCGGAGGTACTCTCTTGGGCACACTCGTCCAGGGAGGGTGGACATTTTGGGGCAAAGAGGACATCTGAGTTGCTGGCGAGGACATACTGGTGGCCACATATGGTCAGTGAAGTCAGGGAATACGTTCAGGCGTGCGTATCCTGCGCCAAGAATAAGTCCCCTCGACAACGACCAGCTGGGTTACTTTTCCCTTTATCGGTTGCAGACAGGCCCTGGGAGATGGTTTGGATGGATTCTGCGGTGGGCTTACCCAAGTCTCGGGGCTGCACCATCATCTGGGTGATAACCGACCACTTCTCCAAAATGGTGCACTTGGTGCCGTTACCACGGTTACCGTCTGCACGGGCCTTGGCAGCATTATTCATCAGGCATATTTTCCGCCTACACAGTATGCCAGACAAAATTGTCAGTGATCGAGGTCCCCAGTCTGCGTCTCGGTTCTGGAGAGAGCTGTGTCGTTTACTCATCATTGAGTTGAATCTCTCCTCTGCATACCATCCCGAGACGAATGGCTTGGTAGAGAGGGCCAACCAGACCTTGGTCACATACTTGAGACATTTTGTCTCTGCCAGGCAGGATGACTGGGCATCCTTGCTACCGTGGCCTGAGTTCGCTCTAAATAATGCTGTGGCTGACTCCACCGGACAGACCCCATTCCTCCTGAACTACGGTACCAGTGCCCATGCCCGTGTCTTCCGCCGATCCCAGGGTGGCAGACTGGGCTGTGGAGGCACGGGACATTTGGGACCGCACCCAGGATGCCATTCAGGCCTCCAAAGAGAGGATGAGGTCTTCGGCCGATGCCCATCGGCGACCCGCTCCTACATTTGCTCCGGGTGACCTAGTGTGGCTCTCTGCCGAAACATCAGGCTACGTGTAGAGTCCACCAAGTTGGCACCTCGCTTTTTAGGTCCCTTTAAAGTTCTTGAGCAGGTGAACCTGGTGTGTTATGTTTCGGTAGCTGAGGAGGACAGGAACAACAGCAGGGCATCCTAACACCTGAGATGTTGAAAACTGATGGATTGCAGATTCCTAAACTAACCACAGAACTAGCCGTAGCCGTGGAGCGTTCCTACGTTGATCCTAGACGCCTCGTCACAGCCTGAGAGATAACTGCACCTAAAGGCAGAAAGATGAAAGCTATCTGCCCCGGAGCAGATCCCCAAAGAAAATAGGAAGCCCCCAAACATATAATGGCGGTTAGACAAGATGAAAATACAAACATAGGCAGAAAATAGACTGAGCAAACACTGGGGCCAAAAATCCAACAATTCTGATAACAAAAATACTGAGATCACACGATCTCGCCACCCACTAAATCAGATCTCAGTGTGAACAAAAACCAAGCCGCAGCTGCTGAAAAAACAGGAAAAAGCAAATGAACAAATAACAGTGGCTGCAGAAAAACTGTGAGGAGCTCAGGCCCCAGGAGGGGACTGGCTGACCTCCACAAAAGTGCAGAAAACAATGCAAAAAGCAAGCACAAAAAGAAAAGCAAAAAATATCTTATCTGAAAGCAGGAGATGCAGGCAGGACTCCAGCAAACTTCCAAATGAACCAGGAACCACAACTGAGACAAGAACAATTGATCACCGGCAACCATCATGGGAGGGAACCTCCCTAATATCAGACCAATCCGTGAACCCAGATTGCCACTCCTCGCTGAAAGGTTCAGTACTGTCTGTAACCACCAGAGGGAGCCTCTGCTCAGAAACCATCTCTAGCACATTCATAACAGTACCCCCCCTTGAGGAGTTGTCACCGAACCCTCACTTGTGCAACCAGGCCGATCAGGATGAGCTCGGTGATAGGCACGGATCAGTCTCCTAGCATGGATGTCTGAAGCAAACACCCAAGAATTGTCCTCCTGACCATAACCTCTCCACTTAACCAAATACTGGAGTTTCTGTCTAGAAAAACGAGAATACAATATTTTCTCAACCACATACTCCAGATTGCCCTCAACCAAAACAGGGTCAGGAGGCACAGCCATAGGAACCACTGGCTCGACAAAACCTCTTCAATAAGGACTTGTGGAACACGTTATGGATCTTAAATGTCACTAGAAGAAGCAAACGGAAGGAAACAGGATTAAGAATCTCCATGATCTTATAAGGTCCAATGAACCTGGGCTTAAACTTTGGAGATGCAACACTCATAGGGATATTTCTTGAGGACAACCAAACCAAGTCCCCCACTTTAAATCGAGGACCATCAGTCCTATGCCGGTTGGCAAACCGTTGGGCCTTCTCCTGAGAGAGAGACAACCTCTCCACTAACTGGTCCCAAATCTGCTGCATTCGCTCCACAACAGAGTCAACACCCGGACAAACAGAAGCCTCCGCCTGTCCCGAAGAAAATCGAGGGTGAAACCCAAAATTGCAGAAAAATGGAGACATCAAGGTGGCAGAGCTAGCCCTATTATTAAGAGCAAACTCAGCCAAAGGCAAAAAAGAGACCCAGTCATCTTGATCAGCAGACACAAAACATCTCAAATAAGTCTCCAAGGTCTGGTTTGTTCTCACGTTTTGTCCATTGGTCTGAGGATGAAAAGCAGAGGAGAAAGATAATTGAATACCAAGTTTAGAACAAAATGTCCTCCAAAATCTGGAAACAAACTGGACTCCTCTGTCAGACACAATGTTCTCCGGAATGCCATGTAACCAAACCACGTGCTGAAGGAACAAAGGCACCAATTCGGAGGAGGAAGGTAACTTAGGTAATGGCACAAGATGTATCATCTTGGAAAACCTATCACAGATTACCCAGATAGCGGTCATTCTCTGAGGAACAGGGAGGTCGGAAATAAAATCCAAGAGATATGGGTCCATGGCCTCTTGGGCACAGGTAATGGCATTAACAAACCACTAGAGCGAGAGCAAGTCCCACAGGACTGCACAAATTCCCTGACGTCATGAGACAAAGTAGGCCACCAAAAGGACCGACTCACCAAGTCTCTGGTACCAAAAATCCCGGGATGTCCCGCCAACGCGGAACAATGAATTTCAGACATCACACTCTTCTTCCACTGGTCTGGGACAAACAATTACCCAATAGGGCAGCACTCAGGTTTATCCTCCTGACACCCTTCCAAGGCCAGTCTCAAATTGGGCGAGATGGCGGAAAGAACTACACCCTCTTTCAAAATAACAGTAGGATCACATAACTCAGGAGAGTCCGCAAAGAAACTCCTCGAGAGGGCATCCGCCTTAACATTCTTAGTGCCAGGAAGAAAAGAAACCACAAAATTAAAACGTGTGAAAAACAAGGCCCACCTGGCCTGTCTAGGATTAAGTCGCTTGGCTGATTGGAGATAAACCAGATTCTTATGGTCCGTGAGGACCACCACCTGATGTTTGGCTCCTTCCAGCCAATGTCTCCACTCTTCAAAGGCCCACTTCATGGCCAATAACTCCCGATTACCCACGTCATAATTAAGTCCAGTTGGAGAAAATTTTCGAGAGAAAAAGGCACAAGGGTTACTCTTAGAGGTCTCTGGATCTCCTTGGGACAAAACGGCACCTGCCCCAATTTCAGAGGCATCAACCTCCACCTGAAACGGTAGAGAAACATCAGGCTGCAGTAGAACAGGAGCAGAAGTGAATCTCTGCTTAAGTTCCTGAAACGCAGAGACGGCCTCAGGAGGCCAATTCACCACATCAGAACCCTTTTTGGTCAAATCAGTCAATGATTTAACGGAGAAATTACCAATAAATTTAGGAATAAAAATTGGCAAAACCCAAAAATCTCTGAAGAGCCTTCAATGATGTATGTTGGACCCAATCACAGATGGCTTGATGTTGTGAATGTGTTAGAAATTAATTCTGAGCAGAAGCTCCCTCTGGTGGTTACAAACAGTACTGAACCATTCAATGAGGATTGGCAATCAGGAGTTACAGACTGGTCTTATATAAGGGAGGTTCCCTCCCATCATGGTTGCCGGTGATCAATTGTTCTTGTCTCAACTGTGGTTCCTGGTTCACTTGGAAGCTTGCTGAGTCTTGCCTCTTCTCCTGCTCTCAGATAAGATATTTTCTGTTTTTATTTTGTGCTTGCTTTTTACATTGTTCCCTGCACTTCTGTGGAGGTCAGCCAGGTCCCCTCCGGGGGCTTGTGCTCCTCTCAGTTTATCTGAGCCACTGTTATTTGTTCATTTGCCTTTTCCAGTTTTTTCAGTGGCTGCGGCTTAGTTTTGTTACACCAGAGAACTAATTTAGGTGGTAGAGGTCGTGTGATCTCAGGTGTTTTTTGCAATTAGTAGAGTTGGTATTTTTTAGGGTTTTTTGGATTGCAGTAAGTGTCCTTCCTATCCTTTTTCTTTCTAGGCAGATTGGGCCCCAATGTTTGCTCTTACTATTTTCTGTCTGTGTCTGTATTTCCTCTTGTCTAACCGCCATTACATGTTTGGGGGCTTCCTATGTTCTTTGGGGATCTGCTTCGGGGCAGATAGCTTTCCTCTTTCTATCTTTAGGTGTAGTTATCCTCTCAGGCTGTGACGAGGCGTCTAGGACCAACGTAGGAACGCTCCACGGCTGCCTTTAGTTGTGGTGGTTAGTCAGGGTACTGCAATCCAGTAGATTCCAACCTCTCTGGTGTATTGCCGTTTTTGCCTGCTCTCTTCAGCTACCAAATCATAACAATATCACCGGCCAAACTGAAAATTGTATGGTACTCAACAGAAGGGAAAAATAGTAAAAGGAAAAAGAAAAAGGGAAGTTGTCAGAAATTTTTTTTTTTTTCTCCTGTTGCATTTTTTCCCTCTTTTTCTCTGGGTGCTGAGGAGGATTTTTTTTTCTCAATGGAGTTTGCACAGTTGTCTGGCCATGTGGATCAGCTTGCCACTGAAGTTCGGAGTATTGCTACCTATCTTGCAGGGTTGCCGGTTGTGGAACCTAGGATCCCTATGCCAGATTTCTTTTTGGGAGATCGAGCTAAATTTCTGAATTTCAAAAATAACTGTAAGTTGTTTTTTGCCTTAAAACCTAAGTCCTCAGGGAACTCAGCACAGCAGGTTCAAATTGTCATCTCTCTCCTGCGCGGCGATCCTCAAGATTGGGCTTTTTCCCTGACACCTGGGGACGCTGTTTTGAGTAATGTTGATGCATTTTTTCTGGCTCTGGGGTTATTGTACGATGAACCTAATGTCACTGATCAAGCTGAAAAAACGTTGTTGGCATTAAATCAGGGGCTTGAGGACGCTGAGTTGTACTGTCAGAAATTCCGAAAGTGGGCAGTCCTGACCAAATGGAATGACGATGCTTTGGCAGCCCTTTTTCGGAAGGGTCTGTCAGAGAATGTAAAAGATGTTATGGTGGGTTTCCCTGCTCCCTCAAAACAGGATCCTTAATAATCAATACACGGCCTCAATGAACCATCCTTTTTGGCCTCAAAGAAAAAACCGGCACCCAAGGGTGAAGAGGAAATTTACCACCAGGCACTAATTCAATAGCGCAATCGTAGCTCCTGTGAGGGGGCAAAGATGCAGATTTACTTTCACTAAATACATCCGAAAAATCAGTCAAAAAGTCAGGAACATCCTGAGACTTGGGAGAGGCAGAAAAAACAGGAGTGTCGGCATTAACACATTGGCAGCCCCAACTGGTCACAGACACAGATTTCCAATCCAAAACAGGATTATGAGACTGTAACCAAGGGAAACCTAGTACAATAATGTCATGCAGATTATACAGCACCAGAAATTTGCAACTCTCCTGATGATCTGGTTCAACCCTCATTATCACCTGAGTAGAAAACTCGGGTTTATTCTCCGCCAAAGGGGTAGAATCAATGCCCAGTAGGGGAATAAACTTCCGTAGGGGTATCAAGGGAAACCCACAACGTATAGCAAAATCAAAATCCATCAGGTTAATAGCTGCTCCCGAATCAACAAAAGCCTGAGCACAAAATGTGGACAGGGAGCAAATCAGGGTAACAGTCCACAGAAATTTAGTCTGAACACTACCCAAGACAACTGAGCATGCAAAACGTCTTCCCCGCTTAGGGCAGACTGAAATAGCATGAGAGGCATCACCACAGTAGAAACATAACCCATTGCGCTTTCGAAACTCATGATGCTGATCCCCAGAAGTCACTCTATCACACTGCGTGGGCTCAGAACCTGGCTCACAAGGCAACACTATCTCACGCATACCTCTACGCTCACGCAAACGTCTGTCAATTTGAATAGCCAATGACTAGAGTTGAGCGATACTTTCCGATATCCAAAAGTATCGGAATCGGAATGGTATCGCCGATACACAAAAAAATATCGGCGATACCCGATACCGATACCGGAAGTCCCATGTAAGTCTATGGGGACAAAATATCGAAATAAAAAAAACCCCATTCTTGCCTTGTAGGTTAATTGTACATGAAGGAAAACAACAAAGAGTAATGTAGAATGTATTGGGGGAGGTTGAGGAGACATTAAAGGCATAGATGTTTGACCCAATCCAATGGAATAGCATTAATTTTTTTTTTTTAGGAAATACGTTCGGATTGACGAACAAATTGACAATGTTGTTAACCTTTTTTCTATTTTGTCAAATATGTCTGTTTCACAACTTCCATGGTCTTCACCTTTTTAACTTTTCACACACTTTCTCCTTCATAATCTTCAGCAGCATCATCTTTCTCATCAAATTATTCTTCATCTTCACCTTCTTAATCTTCTAAAACTTCTTGCTATTCATCTTTTTGTTAACATTACTTATATTGTTCTTATTAAACAGTTATTATTCTTCATATTCTACTTCTTCATCTTCTTCCTATTCATCCTTTTCATCATATTCTTATTTGTGACAGACATTCCTGTACTTGTAATCTGTAAAACTCTGAATTTTCATCCTTCCGTTCTTGCTGTCACGAAAGATTTTAATTACAACAGTATTTGTCCGCGTTCAGTTTAGCCTGCAGCAGCATCAGGCATTTTCCAGGGGCACCACGAGGAGGAACGGACTCACCCCCATACACTGCTTAGTCTTCTTCTGCTTAGAATTTAGAGCATATATTTTGCTCTTCATTTTGGTCTTATACTTAATGTTCTTCTGCTTTTTGATCTTCTGCTTATTGTTCTTCTGTCTCTTGTTCTGTATCTTGTAGTTTGTCTTAACCTTCTTTGTCCTGTTGGTGATGGTACAAAAGCCAATGGAAGTAGCGAGGACCAGCTGACTGTGCTGGAACCCGGAGGGTCAGCAGAAGGAAAAGAGCCAATGGCACAACCGAGGACCAGCTGACGTTACTGGGACAGGGTTACTAAGCAGGAGGTACCTGTGCTCCAAAGCACTACCAAGGACCAGCAGACGTTGCTGGAACTCGGATACCGACATGGAGGCACCTAGGCCAAAGGCACTGCGGAGAACCAGCTGACGGTACTGGAACCCGGATGGGTAGCAGAAGGTACAAGAGCCAATGAAAGTAACGAGGACCAGCTGACTGTGCTGGAACCCGGAGGGTCAGCAGAAGGAAAAGAGCCAATGGCACAACCGAGGACCAGCTGACGTTACTGGGACAGGGTTACTAAGCAGGAGGTACCTGTGCTCCAAAGCACTACCAAGGACCAGCAGACGTTGCTGGAACTCGGATACCGACATGGAGGCACCTAGGCCAAAGGTACTGCGGAGAACCAGCTGACGGTACTGGAACCCGGATGGGTAGCAGAAGGTACCCATGGAAATTAAAGTTGAGGCAGCAGGACTGTTTGCCGTTCACACAGCAGGGGAACAGCTGACATTACTGAACCCCAGTAACACGGGAGCAAGTGTAGACTGTGCTAACAGCACTTCCGAGAAACAACTGGCGGTGTTGTAACCCAGGGATGAGAAGAGAACATGGTGGAGGCAGCAGGACTTTTTGCCGTTCACACAGCAGGGAACAGCTGACATTACCGAACCCCAGTAACACAGGAGCAAGTGTTAACTGTGCTAACAGCACTTCCGAGAAACAACTGGCGGTGTTGTAACCCAGGGATGAGAAGAGAACATGGTGGAGGCAGCAGGACTGTTTGCCGTTCACACAGCAGGGGAACAGCTGACATTACCGAACCCCAGTAACACAGGAGCAAGTGTTCACTGTGCTAACAGCACTTCTGAGAAACAACTGGCGGTGTTGTAACCCAGGGATGAGAAGAGAACATGGTGGAGGCAGCAGGACTGTTTGCCGTTCACACAGCAGGGGAACAACTGACATTACTGAACCCCAGTAACACAGGAGCAAGTGTTAACTGTGCTAACAGCACTTCCGAGAAACAACTGGCGGTGTTGTAACCCAGGGATGAGAAGAGAACATGGTGGAGGCAGCAGGACTTTTTGCCGTTCACACAGCAGGGGAACAGCTGACATTACTGAACCCCAGTAACACGGGAGCAAGTGTAGACTGTGCTAACAGCACTTCCGAGAAACAACTGGCGGTGTTGTAACCCAGGGATGAGAAGAGAACATGGTGGAGGCAGCAGGACTTTTTGCCGTTCACACAGCAGGGGAACAGCTGACATTACCGAACCCCAGTAACACAGGAGCAAGTGTTAACTGTGCTAACAGCACTTCCGAGAAACAACTGGCGGTGTTGTAACCCAGGGATGAGAAGAGAACATGGTGGAGGCAGCAGGACTGTTTGCCGTTCACACAGCAGGGGAACAGCTGACATTACCGAACCCCAGTAACACAGGAGCAAGTGTTAACTGTGCTAACAGCACTTCCGAGAAACAACTGGCGGTGTTGTAACCCAGGGATGAGAAGAGAACATGGTGGAGGCAGCAGGACTGTTTGCCGTTCACACAGCAGGGGAACAGCTGACATTACCGAACCCCAGTAACACAGGAGCAAGTGTTAACTGTGCTA
This sequence comes from Oophaga sylvatica, assembly GCA_033576555.1. Taxonomy (NCBI): domain Eukaryota; kingdom Metazoa; phylum Chordata; class Amphibia; order Anura; family Dendrobatidae; genus Oophaga; species Oophaga sylvatica. The sequence continues at coordinate 14,718 of JARQOD010004841.1, forward strand.
ACAGCACTTCCGAGAAACAACTGGCGGTGTTGTAGCCCAGGGATGAGAAGAGAACAGGGTGGAGGCAGCAGGACTTTTTGCCGTTCACACAGCAGGGGAACAGCTGACATTACCGAACCCCAGTAACACAGGAGCAAGTGTTAACTGTGCTAACAGCACTTCCGAGAAACAACTGGCGGTGTTGTAACCCAGGGATGAGAAGAGAACATGGTGGAGGCAGCAGGACTGTTTGCCGTTCACACAGCAGGGGAACAGCTGACATTACCGAACCCCAGTAACACAGGAGCAAGTGTTCACTGTGCTAACAGCACTTCTGAGAAACAACTGGCGGTGTTGTAACCCAGGGTGAGAAGAGAACATGGTGGAGGCAGCAGGACTGTTTGCCGTTCACACAGCAGGGGAACAGCTGACATTACGAACCCCAGTAACACAGGAGCAAGTGTTCACTGTGCTAACAGCACTTCTGAGAAACAACTGGCGGTGTTGTAACCCAGGGATGAGAAGAGAACAGGGTGGAGGCAGCAGGACTTTTGCCGTTCACACAGCAGGGGAACAGCTGACATTACTGAACCCCAGTAACACAGGAGCAAGTGTAACTGTGCTAACAGCACTTCCGAGAAACAACTGGCGGTGTTGTAACCCAGGGATGAGAAGAGAACATGGTGGAGGCAGCAGGACTTTTTGCCGTTCACACAGCAGGGGAACAGCTGACATTACGAACCCCAGTAACACAGGAGCAAGTGTTAACGTGCTAACAGCACTTCGAGAAACAACTGGCGGTGTTGTAACCCAGGGATGAGAAGAGAACATGGTGGAGGCAGCAGGACTGTTTGCCGTTCACACAGCAGGGGAACAGCTGACATTACGAACCCCAGTAACACAGGAGCAAGTGTTAACTGTGCTAACAGCACTTCCGAGAAACAACTGGCGGTGTTGTAACCCAGGGATGAGAAGAGAACATGGTGGAGGCAGCAGACTGTTTGCCGTTCACACAGCAGGGGAACAGCTGACATTACTGAACCCCAGTAACACAGGAGCAAGTGTTCACTGTGCTAACAGCACTTCTGAGAAACAACTGGCGGTGTTGTAACCCAGGGATGAGAAGAGAACATGGTGGAGGCAGCAGGACTGTTTTGCCGTTCACACAGCAGGGGAACAGCTGACATTACCGAACCCCAGTAACACAGGAGCAAGTGTTAACTGTGCTAACAGCACTTCCGAGAAACAACTGGCGGTGTTGTAGCCCAGGGATGAGAAGAGAATATGGTGGAGGCAGCAGGACTGTTTGCCGTTCACACAGCAGGGGAACAGCTGACATTACGAACCCCAGTAACACAGGAGCAAGTGTTAACTGTGCTAACAGCACTTCTGAGAAACAACTGGCGGTGTTGTAACCCAGGGATGAGAAGAGAACATGGTGGAGGCAGCAGGACTGTTTGCCGTTCACACAGCAGGGGAACAGCTGACATTACTGAACCCCAGTAACACAGGAGCAAGTGTAAACTGTGCTAACAGCACTTCCGAGAAACAACTGGCGGTGTTGTAACCCAGGGTCAAGGAGGGTGTAGGCAGAGGCCTAGTATGAGACGTTTGAAGTTGAAGTTGTAGTTAGCAGCAGTAATTTTTGCCAGACACACAGCAGGGGAACAGCAGGCGTTACTGAACCCCACAAACACATCAGCGATTGTTTTCATCTGTGCATCTAACACTTCTGAGCAGCAACTGGCGCTGTTGAAGCCCAGGGTCAAGGAGGGTGTAGGCACAAAATATTGAGTTATTGCCTTGTTACGTGGCCATTGCAAATGTATGTACTTCAAACAAGAATAAATGAACTTTTACTACAACAATAAAATGATAAATTTAAATTACAAGAATAGAAAAATATTTATACTTGACAGTCCTCTGTGGTTGATAACGTTTAATGGCTAACTGAAAATATGGTAACAAATTCAAAGCTTTAGAGACTACTCAGGTGTCTTCATCAGGCTAAGAGTAAAGCCAAAAATGAAGAATCACATATTTCTACACACAACAGGACACAGGAATAGCTAAGACAAGTGAGGGAGGGACAAGTGAGGGGAGACCGGCAACAAAAAGGAGAACAAGGATGAATTATCAGCGCCACACAATCACAGATAAATTAATGAATTTACCTGTGGCAAAAGACTTTTGTATGCCCGGTCATAGCATCATGGATATGGAATTACTGGTATTAAAATATAACTTCAAATATGAGAAACGTACAAAGGTTTCAGAATATAAGCTCATCATGACCTTTGACACTGTTAGTGATGGAATGAATAGATCACATGGATTTATGTCATTCTATATCAATTAAGGAATCTGCGTCTATGCCCTTCCAGGGTCATGAAAACCCAAAAAAATACGCCAATGAGAGGGCAATCAAACTTTCTATCCTTATCTAGGAACTGTTCCAATATTTATGTTCATCCCTGTGAGATAATGACAGTTCTGATACACGTCACTTACTTGTCTTACCTATTGCAGTATTCCTGTGTCCTGTTGTGTATAGAAATATGTGATGCTTAATTTTTTTAGTTAGTCTTTCCCTGATGAAGAGACGTGAGTAGCCTTGAAAGCTTGCAATTTGTTTCCATCTTTTCAGTTATCCATTAAAAGGTATCAACCACTGCTGACTCTGAAGTCTAAATATTTTTCTATCTACTGGCTAACACGGTACAAAGATACACATGTTTTCTAATTTGAAGAAGGAAAAATAAAGAAAATACAAATATAAACGCATATATGCACATGCCAAAAATAAATGGAACAACACAACACCCAAAAAATTGGTAACAAAATATAGTGTTGTAAATTTAAGAATAAAAGTCCATTTTTTTTTTATGAATAATGCTTAAGGAACGCTATGTTAAACCATAACATAGTGAAGACAATGGATTTTGTAATAGTCACTCATCATCATCATCATCGCAAATTTTATGTGACAGTCACAGACATTTCAATTATTTAAGTTCATAAAATCGTAACTTTCTATAGCATGTATGACATGTCCAGCATGGACTCATCAATGTGATTGATGACACAATAATGTACAATAAAAAATAACCATTTAAAAAAACATTAGGCATTTTTTGTCACAATTTAAGTGTGTGCCTGCAAGTGTAGGTGAAACAAAGGCTACGGATAGCAAAGGTATATTCTATGTCTGTATCAGACAGTGGACAGCCTCTGATGGGTAATGCCGATGTTATACTGTACGTCAATAAAGTCTGCGGCTGAAATCATGCATTTTTGGCTTGTAGAGTGTTGAAGAGGGTAAAAGAATGTCTGGTTGCGCAAAGCTTTATCCGTCAACACTACCTTCCTACTGTCACGCGTAGGGTAGGGTAGCGTGTGGCAATTAGCTGACTATCAAATGTGAGGTTAGGCTGCGTTATTGCGCACTAGGGACGCAAAAAAAAATACAGCAGTAATAATTTAATGTGTAATACTCCACCTATGACAAACAAAAAAATTACGTTCCCTCTTTAACAATGTACAAGACTAACAAGCCTAATGGTTGACGCTGACTTAATTGAGATACAGTATTACATCAACATTGTCCATGAGTAACTATGCACTGTGATACCTATATACCAGTATTAATTTATATCTCTTGTGGTTGTTTCAACAGCACTTGCAGGTATAACTACCTATTGTCAGTATGCATGATGCACTTTCTAGATGTAATAATTTATTATTGGACATTATTACCATGTTTACATGCTGGCCATTTCATATATGGTGTTTGAAGTTACAGTTGGCATCAGTATGTGTATTTTATAATGTCTGTCATAAATAAAACTCGTGATGATGATGATGAGGATTTAATGATTCGTACATCCATTGACTGCATTATCTTACAGGTACAGATAAAGTTCCTTAAAAAGCATTAATTCATAAGTCTGAAATGTACTTTTATGCATTAATTTCAAAATGTGAAGAGTAGACTATGTTTTATTTTTTGTTACCATTTCTAATAGACATGTGCAGATATGCGCTGTGATGACAAATTATTATTTGTCCATATTTGTCATAAAAATTTATCATTCTAGGCCTGCAAAACTTCACAATTTCATGTTTTCAGCATAACAAGCAGGGTGACGGCTCTTCCCTATTTGGAGCATGTTGGTCATGTGTTTTTCTGTCCATGTGTCGGGAACAGGAGACTTCTTGCCGTTGACACAGCAGGGGAACAGCTGGCGTTACTGAACCCCACTAACAGTAGAGCTTGTGTTTTGTTCTGTGGACACGACACTTCTGAGCAGCAACTGGCAGTGTTGGAGCCGAGGGAGTAGAGTTCAGGTGGTAGAAAGATGAACATAACAGGAGACATGGATAACGTTGCGAACCAGTTATTTAATCTGAAAACGGACAGACAAATTCTGCCGAGATCCATGCCTTGTTCATTTTCAGAAAAGTAAGCCGGTCTACATTATCGGAGGATAGTCGCATGCGACGGTCTGTTAGTACACCACCTGCAGCACTAAAGACGCGCTCCGATAATACACTGGCAGCAGGGCAAGCCAGCACCTCCAATGCATACTGGCTAAGCTCTGGCCATGTATCCAGCTTAGAGACCCAAAACTTGAATGGGGAAGAGCCATCTGGGAGTACACTGAGAGGCAAAGCCAAGTAGTCTGTCACCATCTGACGGATACGTTGCCTCCCGCTGACTGGAGCCCTCTCGGATGGTGTAGACATTTGTGGCGCTGCCACAAAACTTTGCCACATTTTTAACATACTGGTCTTTCCCTGTGCAGAGGCACTGCGTGTGCTCCCTCTTGTTGCAGAGCTCTCTACACTGCCTCGACGCACAGAGCTGCTTTGTAAAGCAGTAGCAGCAGCAGTGCTCTCGGTAGTAAGGTAGAACATTAGGGATTGCACCAGTGTGTCTTGGTACTCCCGCATTTTACGCTCCCGGTTCAACGGTGTGATGAGGCTTTTGACGTTGTCCTGGTAGCGAGGGTCTAGGAGGGTGTACACCCAATAATCAGACGTCGTGAGAATGTGGGCGATGCGGCGGTCGTTTCTTAGGCACTGCAGCATGAAATCAACCATGTGCTGCAGACTCCCAACTGGCAAAGAAACGCTGTCCTCTGCAAGAGGCGTTATCTCTGCCTGCTCTGCATCACCCCACCCTCGCTCTACATACTGACTAGAGCGTTGTGTACCTCCCTCTGGAGCGATGTCTTCCTCCTCCATTGACTCCTCCTCCTCATCCTCCTCACAAAGTGAACACTGCCCAGCCCTTTGTGAGGAACCACGTTGCGCTGACTTTCCAGAAGGTGATGGAATTTGTGACTCCTCATCCTCCACCTCTTCCAAAACCTCATCCCTTATTGCTTGCAGTGTTTTTTGAAGCAGGCAGATAAGGGGGACAGTCAGGCTGACTAGTGCATCATCTGCACTCGCCATCCGCGTTGACTCATCAAACGCACGCAAAACGTGGCACATGTCCTTCATAGTGGCCCACTCATTAATGGTGAAGTGTGGACGGCGCAAATTGCGTGTTGATTGCGCCTGATGCAGCTGATACTCCATAACTGCTGGCTGCTGCTCACACAACCGCTCCAACATATGTAACGTTGAATTCCACCTGGTGGATACGTCACATATGATGCGATGTTCAGGAAGGCGCAATCTGCGTTGCAGAGCTGCAATGCGCGATCTGGCCATGCTGGAACGTCGCAAGTGAGCGCACTCTAGGCGGACCTTGTGCAGCAGTGCATCAAGATCCGGATAGTCCCTCAAAAAACTCTGCACGACCAAGTTGAGCACATGTGCCAGACATGGTATGTGAGTGAGGTTGCCAAGGCCCAGAGCTGCCACCAGATTTCGGCCATTGTCACACACTACCAAGCCTGGCTGGAGATTCGCTGGCAAAAACCACACGTCGCTCTCCTGCTTGATGGCATTCCAGACCTCCTGCGCTGTGTGGCTTCGATTCCCCATAGGAATTAATTTCAGAACGGCCTGTTGCCGTTTGGCCACGGCTGTGCTCATATCGGTCGCATCAGGTAAGCGTCCACGGGTCCATGTGGAGGTAGACCGTGACGGCTCCTGCAGCGATGATTCTGAGGAACTGGAGTAGGAGGAGGAGTCAATGTGGACAGACTTGATTCCGGCAATCCTTGGAGTTGGCAGAACACGTACAGCGCCACTCGCAAGATCTGTACCCGGCTCCACAACATTCACCCAATGGGCAGTGAGTGAAAGGTATCGTCCCTGGCCATGGGTACTGGTCCACGCATCGGTGGTCAGGTGGACCTTGCTACTGACGGCGTTTAGTAGCGCATGTTTAATTTTTGCCTCAACATGCTTTTGCAGACCAGGGACGGCTTGCCTGCTGAAATAAAATCGGCTGGGCACATTGTATTGTGGGACTGCCAATGCCATTAATTCACGGAAACTGTCAGTCTCCACCAGCCTGAATGACAGCATTTCAAGGGACAGGAGTTTTGCAATGCCAGCATTCAGAGCCTGTGCTCGTGGATGGTTTGCCGAGTATGGCCGTCTTTTATCCCATGCCTGTGCTACCGATGGCTGTTTTGTGGCCTGGGTGTGTGAGGATGACAGGGAACTTGCAGCTGTGGGTGGAATAACACTGTGTCTCTGGACAACAGTGACAGAGGTTCTTCCATGGCGATCCTTTGAGGAAGCCTTACCAGCTGTGTGTGAACTGGAGGAAGAGGCTCCAACAGGAGCTGAAGATGTAGGTGCTGCTGTAGGTTGGCCTACATCTCCAGTGTGTCTTTGTAACTCAACAAAGTGCTTTGACCGCACGTTTCCACATATTTGTTGTATTAAGGTTACTGACACTTTTACCTCTTTTAATTTTTTGATTACACAGCTTGCATTTTACATAGCAAATATCATCTGCAACTGTATCAAAAAAGGACCACGCAGAGCAAGTCCTGGGAGCGCCCGGTTTGGCTGTTGTAAGAGAACTGCTCCGAACGGGTGCCAAACTGGAGGCTACAGGCAAGCGAGTCTGCAGCCTACCTCTCCCTACTGTTTGGACCGTTGGTGCAATCTCTTCCTCAGAGCTGCTCCCACCACCTTCCTGTTCCTCACGCCATGTTGGGTCTTGGACCTCATCATCTCCACCACTACCCTCTTCCAACACCTGCTGTTGTTGGGTGGTCTGGCCAGCACCATGCTCAACAGAAACTGGCAACTGAGTCTCATCATCATCAGATGCGTTCTGCGGTGTGCTGACCATCGGCACTGGCTCACCCGCCTCTTCAGATTCAGAGAGACACAGCTGTTGCGCATCACTGCATACTGCCTCTTCTTCACATTCCAGAATGCTGCTTGGCTGGGCCCCTGTTTCCAAGCCAACAGATTCTGAGAACAGAAGCAGAGACTCAGCTGGCTCCTGTACAGAGCTCTCTGACTGCCTGGGCAATTTGGCAGGCGGTGAAGAGACTGATGGTTGTTCAACAGTGCTGTGGTCCTGAGAGGAGGTGGAAGCTATTGAAGTCGATGCATTGGCTGCCATCCAACCAACAACGGCTTCAATTTGTTCTTCACGCAGCAGGGGGGTACGCTGAGCTCCTACAAAAGTGCGCATAAAGGAACGCTCACGGGAAAACTGGTGGATGCTGTGTCACTGGGTGCGGCAGCAGCCACAGAATCCCCACGTCCTCTCCCTGCTGCAAATCCACGGCCTCGACCACGACCACGTGCCTTACTCACTGACTTCTTCATCTTGGTAGATTGATAAAGAAAGTCAGAAAAGTTAAGGCCTAAGTGTGGTTATTCCTCACAGACTACAGTGAACCCTGCAGACAACTGTTCAGTATCTGTGAAAGGCCCCTTTGTGTACTTCTATAGTGTTTGCAACCAATGTATTGTATACGGATGGAAGCGCGTCACACTAATAGATTAGATTTTTTTCCACTAAAATGGAGCAGCACCAATTAGAGAAAAATGTGAAGGATGAGGCAGTGACACACGCTCAGCAGACTACAACCGGCAGTGGTTGAAGTACAAACTGGAGCGTAATCTGCACTCACAAAATGAAAAGCTCACAGACTACAGTGAACACTGAAACACAACTATTCACTATCTGTGAAAAGCTCCTTTGTGTACTTCTATAGTGTTTGCAACCAATGTATTGTATACGGATGGAAGCGCGTCACACTAATAGATTAGATTTTTTTCCACTAAAATGGAGCAGCACCAATTAGAGAAAAATGTGAAGGATGAGGCAGTGACACACGCTCAGCAGACTACAACTGGCAGTGGTTGAAGTACAAACTGGAGCGTAATCTGCACTCACAAAATGAAAAGCTCACAGACTACAGTGAACACTGAAACACAACTATTCACTATCTGTGAAAAGCTCCTTTGTGTACTTCTATAGTGTTTGCAACCAATGTATTGTATACGGATGGAAGCGCGTCACACTAATAGATTAGATTTTTTTCCACTAAAATGGAGCAGCACCAATTAGAGAAAAATGTGAAGGATGAGGCAGTGACACACGCTCAGCAGACTACAACCGGCAGTGGTTGAAGTACAAACTGGAGCGTAATCTGCACTCACAAAATGAAAAGCTCACAGACTACAGTGAACACTGAAACACAACTATTCACTATCTGTGAAAAGCTCCTTTGTGTACTTCTATAGTGTTTGCAACCAATGTATTGTATACGGATGGAAGCGCGTCACACTAATAGATTAGATTTTTTTCCACTAAAATGGAGCAGCACCAATTAGAGAAAAATGTGAAGGATGAGGCAGTGACACACGCTCAGCAGACTACAACCGGCAGTGGTTGAAGTACAAACTGGAGCGTAATCTGCACTCACAAAATGAAAAGCTCACAGACTACAGTGAACACTGAAACACAACTATTCACTATCTGTGAAAAGCTCCTTTGTGTACTTCTATAGTGTTTGCAACCAATGTATTGTATACGGATGGAAGCGCGTCACACTAATAGATTAGATTTTTTTCCACTAAAATGGAGCAGCACCAATTAGAGAAAAATGTGAAGGATGAGGCAGTGACACACGCTCAGCAGACTACAACCGGCAGTGGTTGAAGTACAAACTGGAGCGTAATCTGCACTCACAAAATGAAAAGCTCACAGACTACAGTGAACACTGAAACACAACTATTCACTATCTGTGAAAAGCTCCTTTGTGTACTTCTATAGTGTTTGCAACCAATGTATTGTATACGGATGGAAGCGCGTCACACTAATAGATTAGATTTTTTTCCACTAAAATGGAGCAGCACCAATTAGAGAAAAATGTGAAGGATGAGGCAGTGACACACGCTCAGCAGACTACAACCGGCAGTGGTTGAAGTACAAACTGGAGCGTAATCTGCACTCACAAAATGAAAAGCTCACAGACTACAGTGAACACTGAAACACAACTATTCACTATCTGTGAAAAGCTCCTTTGTGTACTTCTATAGTGTTTGCAACCAATGTATTGTATACGGATGGAAGCGCGTCACACTAATAGATTAGATTTTTTTCCACTAAAATGGAGCAGCACCAATTAGAGAAAAATGTGAAGGATGAGGCAGTGACACACGCTCAGCAGACTACAACCGGCAGTGGTTGAAGTACAAACTGGAGCGTAATCTGCACTCACAAAATGAAAAGCTCACAGACTACAGTGAACACTGAAACACAACTATTCACTATCTGTGAAAAGCTCCTTTGTGTACTTCTATAGTGTTTGCAACCAATGTATTGTATACGGATGGAAGCGCGTCACACTAATAGATTAGATTTTTTTCCACTAAAATGGAGCAGCACCAATTAGAGAAAAATGTGAAGGATGAGGCAGTGACACACGCTCAGCAGACTACAACCGGCAGTGGTTGAAGTACAAACTGGAGCGTAATCTGCACTCACAAAATGAAAAGCTCACAGACTACAGTGAACACTGAAACACAACTATTCACTATCTGTGAAAAGCTCCTTTGTGTACTTCTATAGTGTTTGCAACCAATGTATTGTATACGGATGGAAGCGCGTCACACTAATAGATTAGATTTTTTTCCACTAAAATGGAGCAGCACCAATTAGAGAAAAATGTGAAGGATGAGGCAGTGACACACGCTCAGCAGACTACAACCGGCAGTGGTTGAAGTACAAACTGGAGCGTAATCTGCACTCACAAAATGAAAAGCTCACAGACTACAGTGAACACTGAAACACAACTATTCACTATCTGTGAAAAGCTCCTTTGTGTACTTCTATAGTGTTTGCAACCAATGTATTGTATACGGATGGAAGCGCGTCACACTAATAGATTAGATTTTTTTCCACTAAAATGGAGCAGCACCAATTAGAGAAAAATGTGAAGGATGAGGCAGTGACACACGCTCAGCAGACTACAACCGGCAGTGGTTGAAGTACAAACTGGAGCGTAATCTGCACTCACAAAATGAAAAGCTCACAGACTACAGTGAACACTGAAACACAACTATTCACTATCTGTGAAAAGCTCCTTTGTGTACTTCTATAGTGTTTGCAACCAATGTATTGTATACGGATGGAAGCGCGTCACACTAATAGATTAGATTTTTTTCTAATATAATGGAGCTGCACCAATTCCACTAAATAAAATAAAAAAAAAAAAGAGTCAGTGACACGTGCAGATGCCTACAAACAGCGGTGGATGCAGAGCAAACTGCAGCGTCACCTGCACTGTCACACACACACCTTGCACAGAGCTGTTAAAACAACACTGGCAAAATGAAGCTTTACACAGCGGTTGGTAAACTAGCCTGCCTCAAGCACAGTAGTACACAAAATCGCAATATCTAACTGTCCCTCAGAGTCAGCACAGCAGCGTTCTGTCCCTTACTGAGTTCACAGCACAGTGACGCTAAAATGGCTGCGGCGCCTTTTATAGTGCATTCTGACATCATTTCAGCAGCCAATCACAGCCATGCCATTAGTTAAGATGACCGCAGCATTACAGGATGTGCCCACACTTCGTAGGATTCCTCATTGGCTGACTAAAATCACATTGCCTCTCAAAGAATTATGGGAACTTCCGATTCCGGTATACGATATTGAAAAAGTATCGGAATTAAGTATCGGAATTCCGATAACGCGAATATCGGCCGATACCCGATACTTGCAGTATCGGAATGCTCAACACTACCAATGACATAGAATCATTGAGACCAGAGGGAGCAGGGAATCCCACCATAACATCCTTTACATTCTCTGACAGCCCCTTCCGAAAAAGGGCTGCCAAAACATCATCATTCCATTTGGTCAGGACTGCCCACTTTCGGAATTTCTGACAGTACAACTCAGCGTCTTCAAGACCCTGATTTAATGCCAACAAGGTTTTTTCAGCTTGATCAGTGACATTAGGTTCATCGTACAATAACCCCAGAGCCAGAAAAAATGCATCAATATCATTCAAAACAGGATCCCCAGATGACAGGGAAAAAGTCTAATCCTGAGGATCGCCGCGCAGGAGAGAGATGACAATTTGAATCTGCTGTGCTGCGTTACCTGAAGACTTAGGCTCTAAGGCAAAAAACAACTTACAGTTATTTTTGAAATTCAGAAATTTAGCCCGATCCCCCAAAAACAAATCTGGCATGGGAATCCTAGGTTCCACAACCGGCAACCCAGCAAAATAGGTAGCAATACTCCAAACCTCAGTGGCAAGCTGGTACACACGGCCAGACAACTGTGCTAACTCCATTGAGAGAAAAAAAAATCCTCCTCAGCACCCAGAGAAAAAGGGAAAAAATGCAACAGACAGAAAAAAAAAAAAAAATCTCTGACAACTTTTTTCTTTCCACATTTTTTTTCCCTTCTGTGAGTACCATATAATTTTCAGTTACGTCCGGTGATACTGTTATGTTTCGGTAACTGAGGAGGACAGGAACAACAGCAAGGCAGCCGAACACTTGAGATGTTGGTAACTGATGGGTTGCAGATTCCTAAACTAACGACACAACTAGAGGTAGCCGTGGAGCATTCCTACGTTGATCCTAGATGCCTCGTCACAGCCTGAGAGATAACTACACCTAAAGGCAGAAAGATGAAAGCTATCTGCCCCGGAGCAGATCCCCAAAGAAAATAGGAAGCTCCCAAACATATAATGGCGGTTAGACAAGATGAAAATACAAACATAGGCAGAAAATAGACTGAGCAAACGCTGGGGCCACAAGCTGACTAAATAGGATAGGACAGGAGAGATTACTTTCTGCAACCCAGAAAACCCTACAAAAATCCAACAATTCTGATTACAAAAATATTGAGATCACACGATCTCGCCACCCACTAAATCAGATCTCAGTGTGAGCAAAAACCTAGCCGCAGCCGCGGAAAAAACAGGAAAAAGCAAATGAGCAAATAACAGTGGCTGCAGAAAAACTGTGAGGAGCTCAGGCCCCAGGAGGGGACCTGGCTGACCTCCACAAAAGTGCAGAAAACAATGCAAAAAGCAAGCACTAAAAGAAAAGCAAAAAATATATTTTCTGAAAGCAGGAGATGCAGGCAGGACTCCAGCAAACTTCCAAAGGAACCAGGAACCACAATTGAGACAAGAACAATTGATCACCGGCAACCATCATGGGAGGGAACCTCTCTTATATCAGACCAGTCCGTGATTCCAAATTGCCACTCCTCGCTGAAAGGTTCAGTACTGTCTTTAACCACCAGAGGGAGCCTCTGCTCAGAAACCATCTCTAGCACATTCATAACACCGGTGGTTTACCGCCTAGCCCTTCCGCCTCGCCTTGGTATCACCAACACCTTTCACGTGTCCCTCCTGAAACCCGTGGCCATTTCCCGGTTTTCCGAGTCATCTGCCGGGACGTCGGGTTCATCTACTGACGATCATGAGGTGAACACCATTGTTGGGTGTAAGGTGGTACGAGGAAAAATATTTTATTTGGTGGATTGGAGGGGTTATGGGCCTAAGGATAGGTCCTGGGAGCCTGCCGAGCATGTTCACACTCCGCAGCTCATCGCTGCCTTTGAGCGCAGCGAGGCCCAAAGAAGGGGGGGCCCTAGGACCCGCTGCTGCACAAGGGGAGTCTCGAACCAGTCCCGCTGCGGTCCCCCATCAATCTCCGGCCGCAGTGGAGCCTGCTCAGCAAAGAAGTCGGTCCCAGCGTTTAACACTGTGCAGAGGCTTGTTGCGTTCTTTCCTGGTTCCTCTATTATAACCAGTGCCGGAGCAGCCAGTTAGGGAACTAAGTGCAGGTGACGCTGCAGTTTGCTCTGCATGCAACGCTGTCTGTAGGCATCTGCACGTGTCACTCACAGACTCTTTTTTTTTTCTTCAGTGTAATTCTTGCTGCTCCATGCAATTTAACTATTAGTGTGACGCGCTTCCATCCGTATCCAATACATTGGTTGCAAACACTATAGAAGTAGACAAAGGAGTAGCCTTTCACAGATTGTGAACAGTTGTGTTTCAGTGTTCACTTCAGTCTGTGTTTTTTATTTTTTGAGTGCATATCACGCTCCAGTTACTTGTTCAAGCACTGCTGCTTGTACTCTGCTGAGCGTGTCTCAGTGCCTCATCCTTTTCATTTCTCTCCAATTGGTGCTGCTCCATTATATTTGAAAAAAAACTAATCTATTAGTGTGACGCGCTTCCATCCGTATCCAATACATTGGTTGCAAACACTATAGAAGTAGACAAAGGAGTAGCCTTTCCCAGATTGTGAACAGTTGTGTTTCAGTGTTCACTTCAGTCTGTGTTTTTTATTTTTTGAGTGCACATCACGCTCCAGTTACTTGTTCAAGCACTGCTGCTTGTACTCTGCTGACCGTGTCTCAGTGCCTCATCCTTTTCATTTCTCTCCAATCGGTGCTGCTCCATTATATTTGAAAAAAAACTAATCTATTAGTGTGACACGCTTCCATCCGTATCCAATACATTGGTTGCAAACACTATAGAAGTAGACAAAGGAGTAGCCTTTCCCAGATTGTGAACAGTTGTGTTTCAGTGTTCACTTCAGTCTGTGTTTTTTATTTTTTGAGTGCATATCATGCTCCAGTTACTTGTTCAAGCACTGCTGCTTGTACTCTGCTGAGCGTGTCTCAGTGCCTCATCCTTTTCATTTATCTCCAATTGGTTCTGCTCCATTCCATTTAAAATCTAATCTATTAGTGTGACGCGCTTCCATCCGTATCCAATACATTGGTTGCAAACACTATAGAAGTAGACAAAGGAGTAGCCTTTCCCAGATTGTGAACAGTTGTGTTTCAGTGTTCACTTCAGTCTGTGTTTTTTATTTTTTGAGTGCACATCACGCTCCAGTTACTTGTTCAAGCACTGCTGCTTGTACTCTGCTGAGCGTGTCTCAGTGCCTCATCCTTTTCATTTATCTCCAATTGGTTCTGCTCCATTCCATTTAAAATCTAATCTATTAGTGTGACGCGCTTCCATCCGTATCCAATACATTGGTTGCAAACACTATAGAAGTAGACAAAGGAGTAGCCTTTCCCAGATTGTGAACAGTTGTGTTTCAGTGTTCACTTCAGTCTGTGTTTTTTATTTTTTGAGTGCACATCACGCTCCAGTTACTTGTTCAAGCACTGCTGCTTGTACTCTGCTGAGCGTGTCTCAGTGCCTCATCCTTTTCATTTATCTCCAATTGATTCTGCTCCATTCCATTTAAAATCTAATCTATTAGTGTGACGCGCTTCCATCTGTATACAATACATTGGTTGCAAACACTATAGAAGTACAGAAAGGAGCCTTTCACAGATAGTGAACAGTTGTCTGCAGTGTTCACTGCAGTCTCTGAGGAATAACCACACTTAGGCCTTATAACTTTTCTGACTTTCTTTATCAATCTACCAAGATGAAGAAGGCAGGGAGTAAGGCACGTGGTCGTGGCCGTGGAGTTTCAGCAGGGAGAGGACATGGGGATTCTGTGGCTGCTGCCGCACCCAGTGACACAGCATCCACCAGTTTTCCCCGTGAGCGTTCCTTTATGCGCACTTTTGTAGGAGCTCAGCGTACCCCCCTGCTGCGGGAAGAACAAATTGAAGCCGTTGTTGGTTGGATGGCAGCCAATGCATCGACTTCAATTCCTTCCACCTCCTCTCAGGACCACAGCACTGTTGAACAACCATCTGTCTCTTCACCGCCTGCCAAATTGCCCAGGCAGTCAGAGAGTTCTGAACTGGAGCCAGCTGAGTCTCTGCTTCTGTTCTCAGAATCTGTTGGCTTGCAAACAGGGGCCCAGCCAAGCAGCATTCTGGAATGTGAAGAAGAGGCAGTATGCAGTGATGCGCAACAGCTGTGTCTCTCTGAATGTGAAGAGGCGGGTGAGCCAGTGCCGATGGTCAGCACACCGCAGAACGCATCTGATGATGATGAGACTCAGGTGCCATTTTCTGTTGAGCATGGTGCTGGCCAGACCACCCAACAGCAGCAGGTGTTGGAAGAGGGTAGTGGAGATGATGAGGTCCAAGACCCAACATGGCGTGAGGAACAGGAAGGTGGTGGTAGCAGCTCTGAGGAAGAGATTGCCCCAACGGTCCAAACAGTAGGGAGAGGTAGGCTGCAGACTCGGTTGCCTGTAGCCTCCAGTTTGGCACCCGTTTGTAGCAGTTCTCTTCCAACAGCCAAAACGGGTGCTCCCAGGACTTGCACTGCGTGGTCCTTTTTTGACACACTTGCAGATGATATTTGCTATGTCAAATGCAAGCTGTGTAATCAAAAAGTAAAAAGAGGTAAAAATGTCAGTAACCTTAATACCACAAATATGTGGAAACATGTGCGGTCAAAGCACGTGGTTGAGTTCCAAAGACAAACTGGAGATGTACGCCAACCTACAGCAGCACCTACATCTTCAGCTCGTGTTGGAGCCTCTTCCTCCAGCTCACACACAGCTGGTTCGGCTTCCTCACAGGATCGCCATGGAAGAACCTCTGTCACTGTTGTCCAGAGACCCAGTGTTATTCCACCCACAGCTGCAAGTTCCCTGTCATCCTCACACTCCCAGGCCACAAAACAGCCATCGGTAGCACAGGCATGGGATAAAAGACGGCCATACTCGGCAAACCATCCACGAGCACAGGCTCTGAATGCTGGCATTGCAAAACTCCTGTCCCTTGAAATGCTGTCATTCAGGCTGGTGGAG
Source organism: Oophaga sylvatica (assembly GCA_033576555.1). Taxonomy (NCBI): domain Eukaryota; kingdom Metazoa; phylum Chordata; class Amphibia; order Anura; family Dendrobatidae; genus Oophaga; species Oophaga sylvatica. The sequence goes on from JARQOD010004841.1 coordinate 30,852, forward strand.
ACTGTCAGTTTCCGTAACTTAATGGCATTGGCAGTCCCACAATACAATGTGCCCAGCCGATTTTATTTCAGCAGGCAAGCCGTCCCTGGTCTGCAAAAGCATTTTGAGGGAAAAATTAAACATGCGCTACTAAACGCCGTCAGTAGCAAGGTCCACCTGACCACCGATGCGTGGACCAGTACCCATGGCCAGGGACGATACCTTTCCCTCACTGCCCATTGGGTCAATGTTGTGGAGCCGGGTACAGATCTTGCGAATGGCGCTGTACGTGTTCTGCCAACTCCAAGGATTGCAGGAATCAAGTCTGTCCACATTGACTCCTCCTCCTACTCCAGTTCCTCAGAATCATCGCTGCAGGAGCCGTCACGGTCTACCTCCACATGGACCCGTGAACGCTTACCTGATGCGACCGATATGAGCACAGCCATGGCCAAACGTCAACAGGCCGTCCTGAAATTAATTTCCATGGGGAATCGAAGCCACACAGCGCAGGAGCTCTGGAATGCCATCAAGCAGGAGAGCGACGTGTGGTTTTTGCCAGCGAATCTCCAGCCAGGCTTGGTAGTGTGTGACAATGGCCGAAATCTGGTGGCAGCTCTGGGCCTTGGCAACCTCACTCACATACCATGTCTGGCACATGTGCTCAACTTGGTCGTGCAGAGTTTTTTGAGGGACTATCCGGATCTTGATGCACTGCTGCACAAGGTCCGCCTAGAGTGCGCTCACTTGCGACATTCCAGCATGGCCAGATTGCGCATTGCAGCTCTGCAACGCAGATTTCGCCTTCCTGAACATCGCATCATATGTGACGTACCCACCAGGTGGAATTCCACGTTACATATGTTGGAGCGGTTGTGTGAGCAGCAGCCAGCAGTAATGGAGTATCAGCTGCATCAGGCGCAATCAACTCGCAATTTGCGCCGTTCACACTTCACCACTACTGAGTGGGCCTCTATGAAGGACATCTGCCACGTTTTGCGTGCGTTTGATGAGTCAACGCAGATGGCGAGTGCAGATGATGCACTAGTCAGCCTGACTGTCCCCCTTATCTGCCTGCTTCAAAAAACACTGCAAGCAATAAGGGATGAGGTTTTGGAAGAGGTGGAGGATGAGGAGTCACAAATTCCATCACCTTCTGGACAGTCAGCGCAACGTGGTTCCTCACAAAGGGCTGGGCAGGGCTCACTTTGTGAGGAGGATGAGGAGGAGTCAATGGAGGAGGAAGACATCGTTCCAGAGGGAGGTACACAACGCTCTAGTCAGTATGTAGAGCGAGGGTGGGGTGATGCAGAGCAGGCAGAGATGACGCCTCTTGCAGGGGACAGCGTTTGTTGGCCAGTTGGGAGTCTGCAGCACATGGTTGATTTCATGCTGCAGTGCCTGAGAAACGACCGCCGCATCGCCCACATTCTCACCACGTCTGATTATTGGGTGTACACCCTCCTAGACCCTCGCTACCGGGACAACTTACAAAGCCTCATCACACCGTTGAACCGGGAGCGTAAAATGCGGGAGTACCAAGACACACTGGTGCAATCCATAATGTTCTCCATTCCAGCCGAGAGCACTGCTGCTGCTACTGCTTTACAAAGCAGCTCTGTGCGTCAAGGCAGTGGAGACAGCTCTGTAACAAGAGGGAGCACAAGCAGCGCCTCTGCACAGGGCAAGACCAGTATGTTCCAAATGTTGCAAAGTTTTGTGGCAGCGCCACAAATGTCTACACCATCCGAGACGGCTCCAGTCAGCAGGAGGCAACGTTTCCGTAAGATGGTGACAGACTACATGTCTTTCCCTCTCAGTGTACTCCCAGATGGCTCTTCCCCATTCAAGTTTTGGGTCTCTAAGCTGGATACATGGCCAGAGCTTAGCCAGTATGCATTGGAGGTGCTGGCTTGCCCTGCTGCCAGTGTATTATCGGAGCGCGTCTTTAGTGCTGCAGGTGGTGTACTAACAGACCGTCGCATGCGACTATCCTCCGATAATGTAGACCGGCTTACTTTTCTGAAAATGAACAAGGCATGGATCTCGCCAGAATTTGTCTGTCCGTTTTCAGATTAAATAACTGGTCCGCAACGTTATCCATGTCTCCTGTTATGTTCATCTTTCTACCACCTGAACTCTACTCCCTGGGCTACAACACTGGCAGTTGCTGCTCAGAAGTGTCGTGTCCACAGACCAATACACAAGCTATAGTGTTACTGGCGTTCAGTAATGTCAGCTGTTCCCCTGCTGTGTGAACGGCAAAAAGTCATGCTGCCTCCACCCTGTTGTCTTCTCATCCCTGGGCTTCAACACCGCCAGTTGTTGCTCGGAAGTGTCATTGGCACGGGTACTCACTCCTGTCCAGACTGGTTACAGCACGCCATCTGTTTCCTGTCAGTGTAAACGTCACTTAGCCTCCAATAAGTTGTCATGTCGTGTTGCGGTCGGGTTAGCCAACTCTATGGTGCTTGGAGTTTAGGTGCTTCCTATGTGTGCTGCGGGATATGCAAATAAAGGCTGTTTCCGTTGTGACAATAGGACAATCACCCACTGTAGTACTGTGGGATTCGGTAACTGCGGCCGGCTCGTGGCCTGTCAACTTAAATTTCCATGGGTACCTTCTGCTACCCGTCCGGGTTCCAGTACCGTCAGCTGGTTCTCCGCAGTGCCTTTGCCCTAGGTGCCTCCATCTCGGTATCCGAGTTCCAGCAACGTCTGCTGGTCCTTAGTAGTGCTTTGGAGCACAGGTACCTCCTGCTTAGTAACCGTGTCCCAGTAACGTCAGCTGGTCCTTGGTTGTGCCATTGGCTCTTTTCCTTCTGCTGCCCCTCCGGGTTCCAGCACAGTCAGCAGGTCCTCGTTACTTGCATTGGCTCTTGTACCTTCTGCTACCCGTCCGGGTTCCAGTACCGTCAACTGGTTCTCCGCAGTGCCTTTGGCCTAGGTGCCTCCATCTCGGTATCCGAGTTCCTGCAATGTCTGCTGGTCCTTGGTAGTGCTTTGGAGCACAGGTACCTCCTGCTTAGTAACCGTGTCCCAGTAACATCAGCTGGTACAAGGTTGTGCTACAAATACAAGATACAGAACAAGACACACAAGAACAATAAGCAGAAGATCTAAAAGCAGAAGAACATGAAGTATAAGACCAAAATGAAGAGCAAAATATATGCTCTAAATTATAAGCAGAAGAAGACTAAGCAGTGTATGGGGGTGAGTCCGTTCCTCATCGTGGTGCCCCTGGAAAATGCCTGCTGCTGCTGCAGGCTAAACTGAACACGGACAAATACTGTTGTAATTTAAATCTTTTGTGACAGCAAGAACGGAAGGATGAAAAATTCATACTTTGACAGATTACAAGTACAGGATTCTCTGTCACAAATAAGAATATGATGAAGAAGATGAAGTACAATATGAATTAGAATAATAGTTTAATAAGAAGAATATGAGTAATGTTAACAAAAAGATGAATAGCAAGAAGTTTAAGAAGAAGATAAAGAAGGTGAAGATGAAGAATAATTTGATGAAAAAGATGATGCTGCTGAAAATTATGAAGGAGAAAGTGTGTCAAAAGTTAAAAAGGTGAAGAGCATGGAAGTTGTGAAATATACATATTTGCCAAAATAGAAAAAACGTGAACAACATTGTCAATTTCTTCGTCAATCCGAACATCTTTAAAAAAAAAAATATTTATGCTATTCCATTTGATTGGGTTAAACATCTATGCCTTTAATGTCTCCTCAACCTTCCCCAATACATTCTACATTACTCTTTGTTGTTTTCCTTCATGTACAATTAACCAACAAGGCAAGAATGGGGTTTTTTTTAATTCCGATATTTTGTTCCCATAGACTTACATTGGATTTCCGGTATCGGTATCGGGTATCGCCGATATTTTTTGGGTATCGGCGATACCATTCCGATTCCGATACTTTTGGATATCGGAAAGTATAGCTCAACTCTACTCCTGGCACATAGTGCCGGGTGTCAGCTGTGATAATCAGCTGACACCCGGCGGCGATCAGCTGCGCTCCCCCGGGAGCGCAGCTGATCGCCTTGGACGTACTATCCCGTCCCTGGGAATTAAGTCCCAGGGCACATGGACGGGATAGTACGTCCGATGACAGAAAGGGGTTAATATTATGAAATGTGAGAGAGTCCTTTAGTTGCTTAGAGATTATCTTGGGTACCATTATGACCTCATAGACTATTATATGCCTTGCTTTTAGAGTGATCTTTGCTAGTTGACCAATCCTGGGGAGGTTAATATTGATCTTGAATTTCCTGCATTTGTACACAATCTGCCTGACTGTGGATGATAGGGGTCCAAACACTTTAGAGATAGTTTTGCAACCTTTTCAAGCCAGATGAGCATCAACAATACTTCTTCTGATTTCCACAGAAATCTCCTATGGTTGTGCTATGATGCACTTTCACAAATGTGCTGTGAAGAGTAGACTTTGAAGATTCCTTTTCTTTAAGTAAAACAGGTTGCCCACTAACACCAGAATATCATTCCATTGATTGAAAACAGCAAACTCTAATTTAGGCTTTAAATTATCTTCTAATCTTAAAAGGTTCACAAGCTTTTTCCACTCACAGACATGTTGTTAGAGTTTGCAGATCGCACCAAATATAAATTATGATAAGGTGCAATCGAAATCCAGGGTCCACTGTGCGGTGATGGTTAAACCACAGCTAGCAGACAATAGCGGAGCGAAGCTGCGAGCAAGCATTGTAAACACAGAGTTAAATGTCACTCGGTGTGAACAGAGTGCAAGATACCTGACTCCGTTAAGGTACTGCCACACTAAGCGATCACACTAGCGATCACGACAACGACGCAAGCTAACGAGATCGTTGGTGTGATCGCTTTAAGGTCGCTAGTAGCTTCCAAACAGGACGATCTCATTAACGATGCATCAGCGATCAGCGATCTGTATAACGACTTCGGCGGTCGTTAGGACGTGCCACACAGCATGTATTGTAAAAGATCACGACCTCGATAGGCGTGATTGAGCGCAACCTTTTCCACGCCCCTCAGCACAGATTGGTGGTCACTTATATATGTCATGACTGTTTGTCACAGCTCTCTCGCTTTGTGATTGGAAGACCGCGTCATAAAAGACGACGTATCAGCGCTCCTTTCCATTGCTCTCGAGCAGAAGCGGTTCATTCAAATCTCCAGCATAGTTCCAGTGCGTCCTGCTAGCCTTCTTTGCAGCTACTGCGATCCAGTCTGTGCCACTATTGCATTTGCTGCGATCCAGTCTGTGCCGTTATTGATTTTTCTGCGATCCAGTCTGTGCCTCTAGTGCATTTTCTGCGATCCAGTCTGTGCCGTTATTTATATAATTTTTTTTCTGCGATCCAGTTTGTGGCGCTATTTCGTTTCCCGCGGATTTTTTTTTTATTCAGGATCACAAACAAGTCTTGTAAGGTAGGAATTTTTTTTGACACATTTAATTTTCATTTTTTTTTTATTTAATTTTACAGATCCATTTTAAGATCCCAGCTGTTGTTAACCGTTGTCATCCATCAATTTTTTTTTGCCATTGTTTTTTGTTTGCCATTGTTTTGTTCTGGCGCGCCCACCACCACCATTTTATGATCCCTGCTGTTTTTACCGTAGTTGTCCATCTATGACTTTTATTTAGGTCTGCCATTGTTTTCTCCAGCTGCGCCCATGTCGTCACTGTTATCTCGTTATCCCTTTCCTCCTTGAAATGTGGTACCAGAGAGAATAAGACACAGACAAAAGTATGCGTCAATAACCTCTACTCTTTATTGCTAACGAAGGGGTTTATATACACCCCATAAGCAGGAAGCGGAATTACCATATATTGGGTTTACACAACTTATCACTAAAACACCTAGAATACTGATTTTAACTGAAAACTTCATTCTTGCCCTTGTCTCCCAGTACAGGATGTCTTTTCATAACTCAGACGAGCGGGGGGGTGTATTGCCTCAAAAGAAGGAACATCTTATCTCGACTTCTGATATGCATTAACTTGTCTGACAGAAACCAAGGTCTTCTGAAAAAAATGCTGGCTCAGCTCTAACATTCCCTCCTTTTGTTCCTTCATTTGATCAATACACATCTTCATACCTCCTCTGTGTCCTAGTACATCGTTTAATACACATCAAACAGATTTTAAAAACTAAATAGATAGCAAGACATATCAATAAAACCTGTAGGCCAGCTTGTATTATCCCAGTCAGCCATCCCCCTATGCCTTTGAACCAATTTGCGGGGTTAAGAAAGGAGAAAGTATTTGCCCACCATGAATCTTGATTCTTCAGATTTGCCTCATCATATAGTTTCCTTAACTTTATGACATTCTCTAGCTTATGTTTAAGGGTTAAAACACTAGAATTATCAATATAATGACAACATGCAGGTCCGATAATCTGGCACATCCCTCCTTGAGCTGCAGTCAGGTAATCTAACACGAGGGTTTGTTGGTTAGTAACAATAATTAACTGGTTCTGTACTGCAAGGGACCCATTGATGATATATAAAATATCCCATATTTGATCATCTAGGTAATCTGTGGATTCTACCAACTTATCCCATGTCTGAGTTATCATAGGGTAGATAAATAATGCACTGAAAAATTTATTTGCTATCCCCATCTACACGGCTAAGTCTGTTCCAAGCATCCGTTACTGCAAGGATGCAAGCAAATGTCATTAGTAGCATCATTCCTCTTCTGGAGGCTCTCCAAGGATCTTCTTACAATGCGATGCGTGAATCCAAGTTTCCTTGCCTTGTAGCTTGACTGCGGTACTTGTCGTCAGTAGAACTTGAAAAGGTCCATAAAATCTCGGATCCAAACTCTTTCTCACGTGTCTTTTAATGACTACCCAGTCTCCGGGCTGCACGCTGTGACTCCCAGGATCCTGGTTTGGATCTGGAAGAGAACTGAAGACATTATCATGTACTTTCTTAAGTCTTTTATGCAAATCCCTTACATATGAGCTTAATACATGGTTACTCATTTCCAGTGCTTGGGGAAAGAAACATCCTAAGCTAGGCACTTTGCCAAATAGTACTTCATACGGAGAAAGTCCAGTTCTCCTATTTGGAGTATACCTTACTGAATATAGGGCTAATGGTAAACATTCAGGCCAAGATTTCCTTGTTTCAGCCATGGCCTTTTGGATTTTTAACTTCAATGTCCCATTTAGTCTTTCTACTTTTCCACTGCTTTGTGGATGATATGGGGTGTGGAAAGCTTGTTGAATTCCTAGAGCGGTCAAGACTTCATTCATTATTTCACCTGTGAAATGTGTACTTCTGTCACTTTCGATCACCTCTGGTACTCCATACCTGCACACCACCTCCGCAAGCAGCTTCTTTGCGGTTGCCGCAGCCGTAGCCTTGGCAATCGGGAAAGCCTCCGGCCAACCTGAGAATAAATCAATACAGACCAACACGTACTCCCATGACCCTGATTTTGGCAGCTGAATATAATCAATCTGCAGTCTCTGGAAAGGATAGAGGGGCCGAGGGGCGTGTTTGGGTGGTGTCTTGACTACCCTTCCCTGATTATGTGTAGCACATACCATGCATCCCTGGATCAAACCTTCTATACAGGTGGAAAAGCCTGGTGCCACACAATGCTTCTGCATCACGCTCATTACAGCAGTTTTGGACTGGTGGGTTGGCCCATGTAACATCTGGGCGACCGCAGGATACAACGCCCTTGGAAGGCATTGACGCATCCCTCTTCCCCATATCCCATTTGCTTCATTCAGACATGCACCTTCTTTTCACACTTTTCTTCTTCCTCCTGTGCACCTGAGCCTGCATCTGAGATAAGGCATCCTCCGACACAAAGGGATTTTTGGGAGCGCTTACCTGGTGCATCGTTACCCTTGGAGTGGTCTACTGGCTGCTGTTTTTACTGCTGCATCGGCAATTGCGTTTCCTTTACTCACCTGATCAGTGCGTCTGGTATGTGCTTTAACTTTTATGACAGCTACCTCTTTTGGTAATTGTAATGCATCAATTAACTGCTGGACTGCGTCAGCATTTTTAATGGGATGTCCTGCTGCCGTCAGGAATCCTCTAGATTTCCAAATTGGACCAAAATCATGAGCTATACCGAATGCGTATCTAGAATCTGTGTAGATGTTAACAATTCTACCTTCAGCTATCTTACAGGCCTCGGTCAGAGCCTTAAGTTCAGCCTCCTGGGCCGACTGATGTGAGAGCATTGGTTCTGCTTTGATTACCGCATTCAGGGAGACGATGGCGTACCCAGTGTGGAAGGTACCTGAGTCATCTTGGTGGCGAGATCCATCTACAAAAAATTCAAAATCAGCATTAAGTCTTTCAGTTTCAAACACTGTGGGTAGGCCTGCTGTTTCCTGTGCCATAAGCTGAACACAATCATGAGGAATCTCCTCTCTTGGATCTTCTTTGTACAATACCGTACCTGACCCCTCCTTTAGATCCGAGAGAGGTAACAATGTGGCAGGATTAAGTGTGGTACATCTCTGCAAAGAAATTTGGAGGCATTAAAAGTGCACATTGCAATCGAAGGTGACGTGCAGCTGAAAGATGTGCCGGCTGCACCTGGTTCAGTATGGTATATACATCATGAGGTGTAAGTACAGTAAGTGGGTGATCAAGAACAATGTCTGACGATTTGTGGAGCAATAGTCCTACAGCATGTACTGCCCGTACACAGGACGGGGCACCCCTTGCCACTGCATCTAGTCTTCCACTGAAATAGGCTACAGGCCTTTGATTGTCACCATGTAACTGAGTCAATACTCCTGCCGCGTGTCCCTGCTGTTCGTGGAGATACAGGGTGAATGGTAGTTCATAGTTGGGGGTTCCTAGCGCTGGAGCTGCCACAATCCTGTTTTTGAGAGAATAAAAACAGTCTATACCTTCAGGAGTTAGTTTAAAAGGCACAATGGTGATACAGTCATAGAGAGGTTGCTTGAGGATTGATACAGCATGTATCCACTGTCTGCAGTAGGAAACCAGTCCAAGAAATGTCCTAAGAGCGGCAACATTAACAGGAATAGGAAAATTCTGTACAGCTTCCTTGCGAGCGCTGGTCAGATGTCGCGCCCCTGGTGTAATGCAATGTCCCAAAAAGATAACTGAAGATTTACAAAACTGAAGTTTATCCTTTGACGCTTTACATCCAGCTTGGTACAGAAACAACATGAGTGATATTGTTGCAGTGTGACACTGTTTCCTGGAGGGGGCACAAATCAGTAAATCATCAACATATTGCAGAACAACTACTTTTGGCATTTTCCATTTTTCCAGTATCTCTTGCAGACTGGCAGTATACATCGTGGGTGAATTTTGGGCACCCTGGGGCAAAACAGTCCACGTATACTGATTCCCTTGAAATGTAAAAGCAAACAAATACTGGCATTCAGGGTGCAATGGGACGCTAAAAAATGCATTTGCCAAGTCAATCACTGAAAAACAAAGAGCACTAGCCGGGATCTGAGACAGAAGGGTGTGAGTTATTTGGTACAACTGGTGTGAGGAGCTCTGTAGCTTTGTTCACTAGCCGGAGATCATGGACCATTCTGTACGCTGCTGGCTGTCCCGGTGCTGTTTTCTTTTTAACTGGGAACAGAGGGGTGTTACAAGGGGACTGGGTCTTAACTAAAACACCACTTGCTACCAGTTTCTGTACCTGCTGAGCTATAGCCGACTCTTGAGCTGAACTAAGAGGATACTGTCTCTGTTGGGGCAGGATTGCACCTGGCTTTAATTTGACCATGACTGGCTGCACCCTTAATCTGTCCACATCTGTTTTATCTGAAGCCCAGAAATCATGCGGTATCACACCTTCTAACATTGAAGGAAATTCATTTGTGTCCTCTATACTAGCAACATCTAGTGACATGATTTTACAAAGAGTGCTTGGCTTCAATCCTGGTGTCATAGTGACAGTCCCATCAGGATGATACTCAATATGTGCTTGCAATTGAGACAATACATCACATCCTAAAAGATTACATTGACCCCGTGGTGATACCATTAACTGTGTGTGTACGGTGGTTCCTTGAATTTGCAGGGGAATCTTTTTAGTGACGGGGAGCAGGATAGATGGAGAGTTGTAAGGAGTCGCTATAACATGATGGGAGAAATCACTTTTCCCAAATGGCCAGTCCTCTTCTGTAATTACTGAATTGTCTGCCCCCGTGTCCACTTGGAACTCAACCTCATGTCCCCTGGTAGGTTCACCTGCACTGTGCAATTAGGAGTGGGGGGTAAGGAGACAAGGGGGTTCATGTGCAAGCTACCATTATTCTATGGGAGCAGCCCTAATTGGTCTTGGGGGCCTCTTGCAGGCGGGTCATTTGGATATGGATTAGTTGGACAGGCTGGATATGGATTAGTTCTGCAATCCCTCCTGAAATGTCCTGGTTTCCTGCATCCGTAGCACAATTTCTGTCCATCTCCTGGCACACGTCTCCCCTCCCTGTTGTTTGCAGGACGAGTACCTACAGCATGTAACCTTGCGCCTCTCTTTGCTTGCACTAAATCATGTTGTGCCCCCTGTGCTATTCTGGCTAGATCCTCTGCTTTAACTGACCTCCAATCTGGTCTACTTACTTTCACGTTTTCTGCCACTTCCTTTTTCAATCCATTCATATATGCACTTGCCAGTACCCTCTCACTAGTCTTGTTTTCTGGGACAAAACCCATTTCTACTCAAGTTTTTCTTAGGGCTCAGAAATAATCTTTTGGCTCCTCTTCCTTTCCCTGAACTCTGTCTTCTAGTGTAACCTCCTTCTCTGCCTGTCTATCTTTACATGCTTTTTTCAACGCTTCTGTAAACAGAACCCCTGCTGCTGCGTCATTGACTTCTGCATTATCAGGTCTGGTCCTACCAACATAACACTTGTATGCCTCATCTATCAGTCTATCGTATCTGGCTTCATCTGCCAATTTCCCTTTTATAAGTGCTTCCAGATCCTGTCTAGTTGCTTTATACGTATCCTGCATTGTAGCTAACATTCTAGCAAATCCCATTGGTGACTGTGAAGGGTCTGGGAGTTGCGTTATTAGAGCCAACTGCTCTGAAGGGCTCCATGGTCTGTATAACATTGCTGTCCGGGGGGCGCCTGGAGCTAGTCCGTCCCCCTCGCCTCCCGCAGCACCCGGGGTACCAGGTACCATTACTGTCCTCATTGGAAATAGATTGGCCGGGGGAGGTCTGGGTCCACCGCAACCTACACAGACATCTACTGTCAGTGGATTCTGCTGTCCACACCTGGGGCAGACCCAACAGTTCGGTTTGTGGGAAGTCTGTGGGAAAGTCTGATACTGAGGTGGAGGTAATGTAGGGGGCAAACAGGAGGGTAAAACAGTCATCCCTGTTTTTGTCAGTCTGTAATATCCGTCTCCTAATTCTTCAGTCTTTCCCTCTAAGTAATCACACGCACTCATCCACAGGTTCACTGTTTTTAACAGTCCTTTGTCTCTCAACCATCCATGATGTGAGTTAAAGAACCTTTTCCATTTATCACTGTTCAATTCTCCGTTTTCATTCATGCCTGCTTTACACAATACTTTGTCAATGCCTACCAACGCTTGCTTTCCCTCTCTGCGTACCACTAAATCTTTGGCAATAATGCCTTCCTTGGCATTTTGGTTCCCCATTTTTGTATCTCCTCACCTAGAAGAGATTCTCCTGTCACTTAGACAATTCTGTCACCAAGACTCTGTCACCAAGACAATTCCGTCACTTAGACAATGGGCCACAAAGGTTTCTGAACCATTCCACTGCTCGCTTTCCAAGATTTGTACGCCAACCAAATAAACAATCCAATCACACCCACACCAAGACAAAACCACACCACAATCATCGGATCCATACTGTCATTTTTCAAAGGAGGAAAAGCAGGACTGACAATTAATCTGAAGGTCTACTGATTCAAAGGGACCTGAGCCAGGAACACCTGTGAATTACCTGGAAAGCCGACCGCTCGGGGAGGAGGGAGTCCACTATACAGTGATATAGGTTTTTGGGTAGAATATAATAAGTATTTTTACCTCAGCGCTGTATGTATATCACCAACAGAGAGCTCCGTTCATCCCACGTCTCTGGATCGGTCGGACTTTCTCAGAGTAGAATAACTCAGGTCCCTGTTCGGGCGCCAGGCTGTCGTCACTGTTATCTCGTTAACCCTTTCCTCCTTGAAATGTGGTACCAGAGAGAATAAGACACAGACAAAAGTATGCGTCAATAACCTCTACTCTTTATTGCTAACGAAGGGGTTTATATACACCCCATAAGCAGGAAGCGGAATTACCATATATGGTGTTTACACAACTTATCACTAAAACACCTAGAATACTGATTTTAACCGAAAACTCCATTCTTGCCCTTGTCTCCCAGTACAGGATGTCTTTTCATAACTCAGACGAGCGGGGGGGGGTGTATTGCCTCAAAAGAAGGAACATCTTATCTCGACTTCTGGTATGCATCAACTTGTCTGACAGAAACCAAGGTCTTCTGAAAAAAATGCTGGCTCAGCTCTAACACCCACAACCACCATTTTATGTTCCCTGCTGTGTTCTATGTTGTAGGCTATGTAAGCATTTTATTTAACCATTCTGCCATTCTCACATATTCCTTTTTTTTATTACAGATGGCCGATAAGCATGAATTTCTGCGGGAATTCATAGAGATGTACCGCTCGATGCCTTGCCTGTGGAAAATAAAGTCGGCGGATTACTGCAACAGGCTTAAAAAGAAGAAGGTGTACCAAAAACTGGAGGAGCTGTGCAAAAACCGTAACCCGATGAACCAGCGGATGAGTCATCGGTCAAAAAAACGTATTCAGGCCCTCCGCACTGTTTACAAAAAGAAATTAAATGAAGTACAGAATTCTACCAAGTCTGGAGCTGGGGCCGAAGATGTGTATGTCCCCAAATTGTGGTACTTTGAGCTGGTTTCTTTTACAAGGGACCAAGAAGTACCCAGACAAGCGACTTCCATGTTGGAACCAGACCCCGTGATCCATCCGGACTCCCCTGTTGTACATGTAAGTACCTTTGTATTAAAACACATTTTAATGTACATGCCAAAGTGGACTTGAAATTAAAAATATAATTGTGAAATGTAGATAAAATGGATGAATTAATCCCTTCATGTACTGATAATTTATCTATCTCAACGGTTGAGGCCTATCCATTTACAAGTGTCATTTTCACGTTTGCTGTATTTGGGTGTTATAGTGTGAAGATAAATTTCTTTTTCTTTGTGATTTAACATTTGTTTTTTGTTCATGCAGGACACAGAAGAGGCTGTCTCCAAACCTTCGACTGAATAAGACATCATGGTGTTGGTCCAAGACGACGAAGTAGTTGAGCCACCATCCTCATCTGTGCGGAGCCGGCTTACATTTTCTGGCAGAAAAAGGAAGGCTCCCACCTCGGCTACTCCAGAATTGATAGAAATTGCCAAAAAAGTCCTTACGGCGGAAAAAGACCAAACAAAAATAACTGGCTTTGCATACTACGCAAATGAGAAGCTCCCAACACTGGATCCTATACAGCGGGTTCATGCAGAGAGAGACTCATGTTTGAGGTCCTGACTCAAGCGTCATTAGGAAACCTTGATAACAGTTATGTCGTCACGGCCAGACCGCAGTACCCGGAATACTCATGGCCCAACAATCCTGTGCCGAACCCAATTGGGATAAATCCAGCAAACCCAAACGTTGTTGCTCCACCTTATTTTTATACACCGCCGAGGCAACGTGGTAATGGCAACGATCCATCTTTCCAGCAGTTGTAGTTTTTAAAATTTTTTAAAAAGTTTTTTGCTGTCTATAATTTTTTACATTGTTACCTTTTTTAATAAAAATCTTATTTATCTAATGAATTGTGGTCTTTTATTCTTATGTGATGTCAACACTTTAGTTGTCAACTATTAAAATGTTGTATTTTTATTCCATCTACTTGTTTCTACTTGTCAGACACTTGGGGTCATGGGAGTACCAGCAGTCATAGGAGTTCCAGCATAGGTAAAAAAATGAAATGAAAAAAATTTCAAAAATTAACATTTCTTTTAAAGGCCCCTGGTCACGCTAGCGCTAAAACCTTATAATAAAAAATAATACACCACAGCTGCGTATATAAACTTAAAATATATCATATATATTTTTTTCATATATATTTTTTTGCATATATAAATTTTTTTTGGTAAAAAATAAACAAAAAGATAAAAAAAAAATACAATAATACAAATAAAACAAACAAACAAAAAAATTAAGACTGCACCCCGTTTGGAGGCAAGCCACCATAAAAAATAATAATAATAAAAAAAAAAATAACAATAATACAAATAATAATAACAATACAAAAAATTACTTTGGGCCCCAGAGTTCAGCCACAACCCTCTCCAGCATCACCCCGTGGTCATGCAGTGATGCCATGGCGGTGTGCATTGCTGCCATCGCGGTGTTCATAGCCGCCATCAGCCGGCGGTGTGACACCAACAGGTCCTGGGCAGTGGGGATTTCTGTGGAGGTAATGGTAACAGTTAATAGTGAATTCTGTTGCAACATCAACATGTACATGTTACATTTTTGTTAACACTTACGGTTTTCATCAGAGGACCCGCTGACTGCCCACCCAGAACCTGTTGCTCCGCCGGCTAGGGAAACACAGAAAAAAAAATATATCACAACAGCCATTGCACATAAGTCCTAACAAAGTTCTCAAACTTGTCTGAAGCTTATATAATGTGTGTAAATTACCTGAAGGCGAGCCTGCATCCATGTCACGGGGTGACACTGGAGAGATGCCTTGCACGCCATATCCCGGTGAAGGGCTGGATGACCTAAAATCAGGAGGGGGGGTTGCTGCAGGTGAAGGGGTAAGTAGGTAAGGAGATGCAGGTGGAGGAGTAGCTGGGGAAGGTGATGGAGGTGGAGGGATAGCTGGGGACGGTGGAGCAGCTGGAGCTGGTGAAGGTGGTGCTGTAAATAAAATATACAATTCAGTCAAATAATCCTTCTACTAACCCCGTCACTGTCAGTACTTCCATCAATGCCTGTAACCCCCTCACTACTGGTACTCCCATCACTGCCAGTACTCCCATGACTGCTGGTACTCCCATGACTACTGGTACTCCCATTACTGCCGGTACTTCCATCAATGCCTTTAACCCCCTCACTACTGGTACTCCCATCACTGCCGGTACTCTCATGACTGCCGGTACTCCCATCACTACTGGTACTCCCGTTACTGCCGGTACTCCCATGACTACTGGTACTCCCGTTACTGCCAGTACTTCCATCAATGCCTTTAACCCCCTCACTACTGGTACTCCCATCACTGCCGGTACTCCCATGACTGCCAGTACTCCCGTCACTGCGGGTGCATTGATATAGGTAGATAACCCACAAAACATAACCTCTCCAGATACCCTCATCAATACTCACTCAGATGCCTGCGTAACTGGGCTCGGATGCTGGCGACCCTCTCGCTGGAGCGGTATCGAAGGTCCGCCAGCTTTTTGCGGATCTGTTTTGTGGTCCGCTCCACAGCAAATCGTCTTGCCAGGCCCCGCCGGATTTTCCGCAGGACTACTGTTGTGAATGGACTTGAAATGAGTTCTGAGCAGAGGCTCCCTCTGGTGGTTACAAGCGGTACTGGACTGTCCAGTGAAGATTGTGAGGAGTGGGAATCAGGTGTTACTGACTGGTCTTATATAAGGGAGTCGCCTTCCCATCAGGGTTGCCGGTGATCAATTGTTCTGGTCTCAATCCTTGAGTCCTGTTTCCTTTGTAGCCTGCTGTGTCGTGTCTGCATCTCCTGCATCTCTCTACTTTTTGTTTTTGTGCTTGATTTTTGCATTTTGTCCTGCACTTCTGTGGGGGCCTTCAGGGTCCCCTCCGGGGGCTTTTGCCCTCTCAGTTTAGTTCAGCCACTGATGTTTGTACTTTTGCTTTTTCCAGTTTTTTCAGTGGCTGCTGCTTTGATTTTGTTACACCAGAGAACTAATTTAGGTGGTAGAGGTCGTGTGATCTCAGGTGATTTTGAAATTAGTAGAGTTGGTGCTTTTCAGGGTTTTTTGGGATTGCAGTAAGTGCCCTTCCTATCCTTTTCTATTTAGGTAGTTTGGGCCCCAACGTTTGCTCATACTATTTTCTGTCTGTGTCAGTATTTCTTCTTGTCTAACCGCCATTACATGTTTGGGGGCTTTCTATGTTCTTTGGGGATCTGCTCCGGGGCAGATAGCTTTCCTCTTTCTATCTTTAGGTGTAGTTAGTTTCTCAGGCTGTGACGAGGCGTCTAGGACCAACGTAGGAACGCTCCACGGCTGCCTCTAGTTGTGGTGTTTAGTCAGGGTACTGCAATCTCATAGATTCCAACTGCTCTGGTGTATTGCCTTTTTTACCTGCACTCCTCAGCTACCAAAACATAACAGTATCACCGGCCTAAAAATTGAAAATTGTATGGTACTCACAGAAGGGAAAAAATATTGTGAAAGAAAAAAGGTTGTCAGAGTTGTCAGAGATATTTTTCTGTTTGTTGCATTTTTTTCCCTCTGTATCTCTGGGTGCTGGGGAGGATTTTTTTTTTTCTCTCAATGGAGTTTGCACAGTTGTCTGGCCGTGGGATCAGCTTGCCACTGAGGTTCGGAGTATTGCTACCTATCTTGCTAGGTTGCCTGTTGTGGAACCTAGGATTCCATGCCAGATTTGTTTTTAGGGGATCGAGCTAAGTTTCAGAATTTCAAAAATAATTGTAAATTGTTTTTTGCCTTAAAATCTAAGTCCTCAGGGAACGCAGCGCAGCAGGTTCAAATTGTCATCTCTCTCCTGCGCGGCGATCCTCAGGATTGGGCTTTTTCCTTGACACCTGGGGATCCTGTTTTGAGTGATGTTGATGCATTTTTTCAGGCTTTGGGGTTATTGTACGATGAGCCTAATGTCACTGATCAAGCTGAAAAAGCCTTGCTGGCATTAAATCAGGGGCTTGATGACGCTGAGTTATACTGTCAGAGATTCCGTAGGTGGGCAGTCCTGACCAAGTGGAATGACGACGCTTTGGCGGCCCTTTTTCGGAAGGGTCTGTCAGATAATGTAAAGGATGTTATGGTGGGATTCTCTGTCCCCTCTGGTCTCAATGATTCTATGTCATTAGCGATTCAAATTGACAGACGTTTGCGTGAGCGGAGAAGTATGCGTGGAATAGTGTTGCCTTGTGAACCTGCTTCTGAACCCATGCAGTGTGATAGAGTGGTGTCTGGGGCACAGCGTCATGAGTTTCGAAAGCGCAATGGGTTATGTTTCTACTGTGGTGATGCCTCTCATGCTATTTCGGTCTGCCCTAAGCGGGGAAGACGTTTTGCACGCTCAGTTGTCTTGGGTAGTGTTCAGACTAAGTTTTTGTTGACTGTCACTCTGATATGCTCTCTGTCCTCATTTTCTGCTCAGGCTTTCGTTGATTCTGGAGCAGCTATTAACCTGATGGATTATGATTTTGCTAAACGTTGTGGGTTTCCCTTTTTACCCCTACAGAAGTCTATTCCCCTACTGGGTATCGATTCTACCCCTTTGGCTGAGAATAAACCTCAGTTCTCTACTCAGGTGATAATGAGGGTTGAACCTGATCATCAGGAGTGCTGTAAATTTTTGGTTCTGTATAATCTGCATGATATTATCGTACTGGGCTTCCCTTGGTTGCAGTCTCATAATCCTGTTTTGGATTGGAAATCTGTGTCTGTAACCAGTTGGGGCTGCCAATGTGTTAATACCAACACTCCTGTTTTTTCTGCCTCCCCCAGGCTCAGGATGTTCCTGACTTTTTGATTGATTTTTCTGATGTGTTTAGCGAAAGTAAATCTGCATCCTTGCCTCCCCATAGGAGCTATGACTTGCGCTATTGAATTAGTGCCTGGTAGTAAATGCCCTAAAGGTCGCCTTTTTAACTTGTCTGTACCTGAACATGACGCTATGCGGTCTTATATCAAGGAATCATTGGAGAAGGGTCATATCAGACCATCCTCTTCACCCTTAGGTGCCGGTTTTTTCTTTGTGGTCAAAAAGGATGGTTCATTAAGGCCGTGTATTGATTATCGTCTTTTGAACAATATTACTGTAAAATATCAATACCCGTTACCTTTGATTTCTGACCTGTTTTCCAGGGTGAAAAACGCTACTTGGTTTACCAAGCTTGACCTCAGGGGGGCATATAACCTTATTCGCATTAAGCACGGGGATGAATGGAAGACTGCATTCAATACCCTGAGGGGCATTTTGAGTACCTTGTGATGCCCTTTGGGCTCACTAATGCTCCTTCTGTCTTCCAGTCCTTCATGAATGACATTTTCAGGGATTTTGTGGATAAATTTCTGATTGTTTATTTGGATGATATCTTGATTTTTTCTAATGACTGGGACTCTCATGTGAAACATGTTCGAACTGTATTCCAGATTTTGAGAGAGAATGCTCTGTATGTGAAGTGATCAAAGTGTCTTTTTGGCGTACAGAGGATCTCATTTCTGGGATTCATTTTGTCCCCATCTGTTATTGAAATGGACCCGGTCATGGTTCAGGCCATCTGTGATTGGGTCCAACCTACTTCATTAAAGGCTCTTCAAAGATTTTTGGGTTTTGCCAATTTTTATCGTAAATTTATTGGTAATTTCTCGGTTATTGTTAAACCATTAACTGATTTGACCAAAAAGGGTTCTGATGTGGTGAATTGGCCTCCTGAGGCAGTCTCTGCATTTCAGGAACTTAAGCAGAGATTCACTTCTGCTCCTGTTCTACGGCAGCCTGATGTTTCTCTGCCATTTCAGGTGGAGGTTGATGCCTCTGAAATTGGGGCAGGTGCCGTTTTGTCCCAAAAAGATCCAGAGACCTCTAAAAGTAACCCTTGTGCCTTTTTCTCTCGAAAATTTTCTTCTACTGAACGTAATTATGACGTGGGTAATCGGGAGTTACTGGCCATGAAGTGGGCTTTTGAAGAGTGGAGACATTGGCTGGAGGGAGCCAAACATCAGGTGGTGGTCCTTACGAACCATAAGAATCTGGTTTATCTGGAATCTGCCAAGCGACTCAATCCTAGACAGGCCAGGTGGGCCTTGTTTTTCACACGTTTTAATTTTGTGGTTTCCTTTCTTCCTGGCACTAAGAATGTTAAGGCGGATGCCCTCTCGAGGAGTTTCCTTGCGGACTCTCCTGAGTTATCTGATCCTTCTGTTATTTTGAAAGAGGGTGTAGTTCTTTCCGCCATCTCACCCAATTTGAGACTTGCTCTGGAGGGGTGTCAGGAGGATAGGCCCGAGCGCTGCCCTGTTGGAAAATTGTTTGTCCCGGACCAGTGGTAAAAGAGTGTGATGTCTGAGATTCATTGTTCCACGTTGGCTGGGCATCCCGGAATTTTTGGTACCAGAGACTTGGTTAGTCAGTCCTTTTGGTGGCCTACCTTGTCTCGTGATGTCAGGGAATTTGTGCTGTCCTGGCGGGACTTGCTCTCGCTCCAAGCCTTGCTCTCGCTCTAGTGGTTTGTTGATGCCATTGCCTGTGCCCAAGAGACCATGGACCCATATCTCTATGGATTTCATTTCCGACCCCCCTGTTTCTCAGAGAATGACCGTCATCTGGGTGTTTTGTGATAGGTTTTCCAAGATGATACATCTTGTGCCATTACCTAAGTTGCCTTCCTCCTCTGAATTGGTGCCTTTGTTCCTTCAGCACGTGGTTCGTTTACACAGCATTCCTGAGAACATTGTGTCTGACAGAGGAGTCCAGTTTGTTTCCAGATTTTGGAGGACCTTTTGTTCTAAACTTGGTGTTCAATAGTCTTTCTCCTCGGCGTTTCATCCTCAGACCAATGGTCAAACTGAGAGAAACAAACCAGACATTGGAGACTTATCTAAGATGCTTTGTGTCTGCTGATCAGGATGACTGGGTCTCTTTTTTGCCTTTGGCTGAGTTTGCTCTTAATAATAGGGCTAGCTCTGCCACTTTGATGTCTCCATTTTTCTGTAATTCTGGGTTTCACCCTCGATTTTCTTCAGGACAGACGAAGGCTTCTGTCTGTCCAGATGTTGACTCTGTTGTGGAGCGTATGCAACAGATTTGGGACCAGGTAGTGGAGAGGTTGTCCCTCTCTCAGGAGAGGGCCCAGCGGTTTGCTAACCGGCATAGGACTGATGGTCCTCGGTTTAAAGTGGGGGACTTGGTCTGGTTGTCCTCAAAAAATATTCCTATGAGAGTGGCATCCCTAAATTTAAGCCTAGGTTCATTGGACCTTATAAGATCATGGAGATTCTTAATCCTGTTTCTTTTCGTTTGCTTCTTCCAGGGACATTTAAGATCCATAACGTGTTCCACAAGTCCTTGTTAAAGAGGTTTGTTGAGCCAGTGGTTCCTACTGCTTTGCCTCCTGACCCTGTTCTGGTTGAGGGCAATATGGAGTTTGTGTTTGAGAAAATATTGAATTCTCGTTTTTCTAGACGGAAACTCCAGTATTTGGTTAAGTGGAGAGGTTATGGTCAGGAAGACAATTCTTGGGTGTTTGCTTCGGACATCCATGCTAGGAGACTCATCCGTGCGTATCATAGAACTCATCCTGACCGACCTGGTTGCTCAAGTGAGGGTTCGGTGACCCCTCCTCAAGGGGGGGGGAATTTTGTGAATGGACTTGAAATGAGTTCTGAGCAGAGGCTCCTCTTGGTGGTTACAAGCGGTACTGGACTGTCCAGTGAAGATTGTGAGGAGTGGGAATCAGGTGTTACTGACTGGTCTTATATAAGGGAGTCGCCTTCCCATCAGGTTGCCGGTGATCAATTGTTCTGGTCTCAATCCTTGAGTCCTGTTTCCTTTGTAGCCTGCTGTGTCGTGTCTGCATCTCCTGCATCTCTCTACTTTTTGTTTTTGTGCTTGATTTTTGCATTTTGTCCTGCACTTCTGTGGGGGCCTTCAGGGTCCCTCCGGGGGCTTTTGCCCTCTCAGTTTAGTTCAGCCACTGATGTTTGTACTTTTGCTTTTTCCAGTTTTTTCAGTGGCTGCTGCTTTGATTTTGTTACACCAGAGAACTAATTTAGGTGGTAGAGGTCGTGTGATCTCAGGTGATTTTGAAATTAGTAGAGTTGGTGCTTTTCAGGGTTTTTTGG
>JARQOD010004842.1:0-51968 GCA_033576555.1 Oophaga sylvatica
TTTGGCAACTTGCTAACCACTTTGGCACATTCGTCACCTCGGTAGCCTCTTTGGCCACTTGGTAGCCATTTTAGCACATTTGGCACCTTGGTAGCCACTTTGGTCTCTTGGTAGCCTCTTTGACACATTCGGCACCTTGGTAGCCACTTTGGCACATTCGGCACCTCTGTAGCCACTTTGGCCACTTGGTAGCCACTTTGGCACATTCGGCACCTCAGTAGCCACTTTGGCCACTTGGTAGCCACTTTGGCACATTCGGCCCCTCGGTAGCCACTTTGGCCACTTGGTAGCCACTTTGGCACATTCGGCATCTCGGTAGCCACTTTGGCCACTTGGTAGCCACTTTGGCACATTCAGCCCCTTGGTAGCCACTTTGGCCACTTGGTAGCCACTTTGACACATACGGCACCTCAGTAGCCACTTTGGCTACTTGGTAGCCACTTTGGCACATTCGACACCTCGGTAGCCACTTTGGCCACTTGGTAGCCACTTTGGCACATTCGGCCCCTCGGTAGCCACTTTGGCACATTCGGCACCTCAGTAGCCACTTTGGTCACTTGGTAGCCACTTTGGCACATTCAGCACTTTGGTAGCCACTTTGGCCACTTGGTAGCCACTTTGGCACATTCGGCACCTAGGTAGCCACTTTGGCCAGTTGGTAGCCACTTTGGCACATTCGGCACCTCGGTAGCCACTTTGGCCAGTTAGTAGCCACTTTGGCACATTCGGCACCTCGGTAGCCATTTTGGCCACTTGGTAGCCACTTTGGCACATTCGTCACTTCAGTAGGCACTTTGGCCACTTGGTAGCCACTTTGGCACATTCGGCACCTCGGTAGCCACTTTGGCCACTTGGTAGCCACTTTGGCACATTCGGCCCCTCGGTAGCCACTTTGGCACATTCGGCACCTCGGTAGCCACTTTGGCCACTTGGTAGCCACTTTGGCACATTCGGCCCCTCGGTAGCCACTTTGGCACATTCGGCACCTCAGTAGCCACTTTGGCCACTTGGTAGCCACTTTGGCACATTTGGCACCTAGGTAGCCACTTTGGCCACTTGGTAGCCACTTTAACACATTTGGCACTTTGGTAGCCACTTTGGCACATTCGTCACCTTGTTAGCCACTTTGGCCACTTAGTAGCCACTTTGGCACATTCGTCACATCTGTAGCCACTTTGGCCACATGGTAGCCATTTTGGCACATTCGGCACCTCGGTGGCCACTTTAGCCACTTGGTAGCCACTTTGGCACATTCGTCCCCTCGGTAGCCACTTTGGCACATTCGGCACCTCAGTAGCCACTTTGGCCACTTGGTAGCCACTTAGGCAAATTTAGCACCTCGGTAGCCACTTTGGCCACTTGGTAGCCACTTTGGCACATTCGGCACCTCGGAAGCCACTTTGGCCACTTGGTAGCCACTTTAGCACATTTAGCACTTCGGTAGCCATTTTGGCCACTTGGTAGACACTTTGGCACATTCGTCACCTTAATAGCCACTTTGGCCACTTGGTAGCCACTTTGGCACATTCGTCACCTCTGTAGCCACTTTGGCCACTTGGTAGCCATTCTGGCCACATGGTAGCCACTTTGGCACATTTGGCACCTCGGTAGTCACTTTGGCCTCTTGGTAGCCACTTTGGCACATTTGGCACCTTGGTAGCCACTTTGGTCTCTTGGTAGCCTCTTTGACACATTCGGCACCTTGGTAGCCACTTTGGCCACTTGGTAGCCACTTTGGCACATTCGGCACCTCTGTAGCCACTTTGGCCACTTGATAGCCACTTTGGCACATTCGGCACCTCGGTAGCCACTTTGGCCACTTGGTAGCCACTTTGGCACATTCGCACCTCAGTAGCCACTTTGGCCACTTGGTAACCACTTTGGCACATTCGGCCCCTCGGTAGCCACTTTGGCCACTTGGTAGCCACTTTGGCACATTCGGCATTTTGGTAGCCACTTTGGCCACTTGGTAGCCACTCTGGCACATTCGGCCCCTCGGTATCCACTTTGGCACATTCGGCACCTCAGTAGCCACTTTGGTCACTTGGTAGCCACTTTGGCACATTCAGCACCTCGGTAGCCACTTTGGCTACTTGGTAGCCACTTTGGCACATTCGGCACCTAGGTAGCCACTTTGGCCACTTGGTAGCCACTTTGGCACATTCGGCACCTCGGTAGCCACTTTGGCCAGTTAGTAGCCACTTTGGCACATTCGGCACCTCGGTAGCCACTTTGGCACATTCGGCACCTCGGTAGCCACTTTGGCCACTTGGTAGCCACTATGGCACAATCGGCACCTTGGTTGCCACTTTGGCCACTTGGTAGCCACTTTGGCACATTCGGCCCCTCAGTAGCCACTTTGGTCACTTGGTAGCCACTTTGGCACATTCAGCACCTCGGTAGCCACTTTGGCCACTTGGTAGCCACTTTGGCACATTCGGCACCTCGGTAGCCACTTTGGCCACTTGGTAGCCAATTTGACCACTTGGTAGCCACTTTGACCACTTGGTAGCCACTTTGGCACATTCGGCACCTCGGTAGCCACTTTGGCCACTTGGTAGCCACTTTGGCACATTCGGCACCTCGGTAGCCACTTTGGCCACTTGGTAGCCACTTTAGCCATTTTGACAAATGCTGCCACTTTGCCTCGGGGTCACTTTGGCGCTCCGGGCCCCTCATGGGCCACTTTGGCGTCGGGCTACTCAGAAGTCATTGGCGCGCTGCGCCTTTAAGACCTTGAATCAGCGATCTGTCAGCTTCTATTAGCTGATAGGGGTCATGTGTGGAAGCTGCATTTGCATAGCTGCCATCTTTGTAAGGTCACTGCACTTGCGCTGTGGCTTCAATCCATGTCAGTTGGGGGTCATGGAAAGGTCACCATTAATTCCTATGGGAAAATTTTTGCTTAACCGCTTCACCCCCAAGGGTGGTTTGCACGTTAATGACCGGGCCAATTTTTACAATTCTGACCACTGTCTCTTTATGAGGTTATAACTCTGGAACGCTTCAGCGGATCTTCGCAATTCTGAGATTGTTTTCTCGTGACATATTGTACTTCACGTTAGTCGTAAAATTTCTTCGATATACCTTGTGTTTATTTTTGAAAAAAACGCAAATATGGCGAAAATTTTGAAAATTTTGCAATTTTAAAACTTTGAATTTTTTTTTCCCTTAAAACAGAGAAATATGTCACACAAAATAGTTAAGAAATAACATTTCTCACATGTCTACTTTACATCAGCACAATTTTGGAACCCAAATTTTTTTTTGTTAGGAAATTATAAGGGTTAAAAGTTGACCAGCGATTTCTCATTTTTACAACAAAATTTACAAAGCCATTTTTTTAGGGACCACCTCATATTTGAAGTCACTTTGAGGGGTCTATATAGCAGAAAATACCCAAAAGTGACACCATTCTAAAAACTACACCCCTCAAGGTACTCAAAACCACATTCAAGAAGTTTATTAACCCTTCAGGTGCTTCACAGGAGCTGAAGCAACGTGGAAGGAAAAAATGAATATTTAACTTTTTAGCCACAAAAATGATCTTTTACAAACTTTTTTTTATTTTCACAAGGGTAAAAGGAGAAAATGGACAGATAAAGTTGTTGTGCAATTTCTCCTAAGTACGCCGATACCCCATATATGTGGGAAAACCACTGTTTGGGCACACGGCAGAGCTCGTAAGGGAAGGAGCGCCGTTTGACTTTTTCAAACTAAAATTGGCTGGAGTTGAGATTGGACGCCATGTCGCGTTTGGAGAGCCCCTGATGCGCCTAAACAGTGGAAACCCCCCACAAGTGACACCATTTTGGAAACTAGACCCCCTAAGGAACTTATCTAGATCTGTTGTGAGCACTTTGAACCCCAAAGTGTTTCACAAAAGTTTATAATGCCTTGGTGTGAAAAAAAAAACAACAATTTTCCACAAAAATGATTTTTTAGTCCCAAATTTTTGATTTTTCCCAAGGAAATTTGACCCCAAAAGTTGTTGTCCAATTTGTCCTGAGTACGCTGATACCCCATATGTGGGGGGGGGGGAAACTGTTTGGGCGCACGGCAGGGCTTGGAAATGAAGCAGTAACGTTTTGGAATGCAAACATTGATGGGGTCATGTTCCGTTTGTAGTACCCCAGATGAGCCTAAACAGTGGAAACCCCCCACAAGTGACCCCATTTTGGAAGCTAGACCCCCTAAGGAACTTATCTAGATCTTTGGTGAGCACTTTTAACCCTCAAGTGCTTCACACAAGTTTATAATGCCTGGGCATGAAAATAAAAAATCCTATTTTTTTCCCACAAAAATTATCTTTTAGTCACTAATTTTTTATTTTCCCAAGGGTAACAGGAGAAATTGGACCACAAAAGTTGTTGTCCAATTTGTTCTGAGTACGCTGATACCCCATATGTGGGGGGAACCACTGTTTGGGCGCATGGCAGAGCTCGGAATGGAAGGAGCACCATTTGACTTTTTCCAACCAAAATTGGCTGGAATTGAGATTGGACGCCATGTTGCATTTGGAGAGCCCCTGATGTGCCTAAACAGTGGAAACCCCCCACAAGTGACCCCATTTGGGAAACTAGACCCCCTAAGGAACTTATCTAGATCTTTGGTGAGAAATTTGAACCCCTATGTGCTTCACACAAGTTTATAACGTAGAGCCGTAAAATTAAAAAATCATATTTTTTCCACAAAATTTATGTTTTCACCCCAATTTTTATTTTCCCAAGGGTAACAAGACTACAAAAGTTATTGTGCAATTTGTCCTGAGTACGCTGATACCCCATATGTGGGGGTAAACCACTGTTTGGGTGCATGGCAGAGTTTGGAAGGGAAGGAGCGCCGTTTGACTTTTTCAACGCAGAATTGGCTGGATGCCATGTCGTGTTTGGAGAGCTCCTGATCTGCCTAAACAGTGGAAACCCCCCACACATGACACCATTTTGGAAACTAGACCCCTCAAGGAACTTATCTAGATGTGTGGTGAGCACTTTGAACCCCAAAGTGCTTCACAGAAGTTTATAACGTACAGCCGTAAAATAAAAAATCTTTTTTTTTTTTTGCAAAAATGATTTTTTCGCCCCCAATATTTTATTTTCACAAGGGTAACAGGAAAAATTGGACCCCAAAAGTTGTTGTCCAATTTGTCCTGAGTACGCTGATACCCAATATGTGGGAGTAAACTACTGTATGAGCGCACGTCGGGGCTCGGAAGGGAAGTAGTGACGTTTTGGATTGCAGACTTTGATGGAATGGTCTGGGGGCGTCATGTCGAATTTGGAGAGCCCCTGATGCACCTAAACAGTGGAAACCCCCCACAAGTGACCCATTTTGGAAAATAGACACCACAAGGAACTTATCTGGATGTGTGGTGAGCACTTTAAACCCCGGAGTGCTTCACAGAAGTTTATAACGTACAGCCGTAAAAATAAAAAATCTTTTTTTTTTTTACAAAAATTATTTTTTCGCCCCCAATATTTTATTTTCACAAGGGTAACAGGAGTAATTGGACCCCAAAATTTGTTGTCCAATTTGTCCTGAGTACGCTGATACCCAATATGTGGGAGAAAACTACTGTATGGGTGCAAGTCTGGGCTCGGAAGGGAAGTAGTGACGTTTTGTATTGCAGACTTTGATGGAATGGTCTGGGGCGTCATGTCGCATTTGGAGAGTCCCTGATGCGCCTAAACAGTAGAAACCCCCCACAAGTGACCCCATTTTGGAAAATAGACCCCACAAGGAACTTATCTAGATATGTGGTGAGCGCTATGAAGCCCCAAGTGCTTCACAGAAGTTTTATAACATACAGCCGTAAAAACAAAAAAAAAAAAAATCATTTTTTTTTTTACAAAAATGATTTTGTCGCCCCCATTTTTTTATTTTCCCAAGGGTAACAGAAGATATAGGACAAATTGCACAATAACTCTTGTGGTCCAGAGTACGCTGATACCCCATATGTGGGGGTAAACTACTGTTTGGGCGCATGGCAGAGCTCAGAAGTGAAGGAGCACCGTTTGACTTTTTCAACGCAGAATTGGCTGGAATTGAGATCAGACGCCATGTCACATTTGGAGAGCCCCTGATGTGCCTAAACAGCGGAAACCCCCCAATTCTACCTCCAACCCTAACCCCAACACACCCCTAACCCTAGTCCCAACCCTAACCACAAACCTAACCCTAACATACCCCTAACCCTAATCCCAAACCTAACCCTAATCCTAACGTTAGCGCCAACCCTAACCCTAACTTTAGCCGCAACCCTAACCCTAATGGGAAAATAGAAATAAATACATTTTTTAATTTTATTATTTTTCCCTAACTAAGGGGGTGATAATGGGGGATTTGATTTACTATTTATAGCGGGTTTTTATAATTGGCTGCTGTCACGCTAAAAGACGCTTTTTATTGCAAAAAATAGTTTTTTGCATCACCACATTTTGAGAGCTATATTTTTTGCATATTTTGGCCCACAGAGTCATGTGGGTCTTATTTTTTGCGGGACGAGGTGACGTTTTTATTGGTACCATTTATGACCACGTGACATTTTTTGATCGCTTTTTATTTCGATTTTTGGGAGGTTAGAATGAACAAAAATCAGCAATTCATGAATTTCTTTTGGGGGAGGCGTTTATACCGTTCCGCGTGTGGTAAAATTGATAAAGCAGTTTTATTTTTCGGGTCAGTACGATTACGGCGATACCTCATTTATATAATTTTTTTATGTTTTGTCGCTTTTATAGAATAAAAACAATTTTATATAAAAAAATATTATTTTTGCATCGCTTTACTCTGCGAGCTATAACTTTTTTATTTTTTCGCTGATGATGATGTATGATGGCTCGTTTTTTGCGGGACAAGATGACGTTTTCAGTGGTACCATGTTTATTTATATCGTTTTTTTTGATTGCGTGTTATTCCACTTTTTGTTCGGCGGTATGATGATTAAGCATTGATTTTTTGCTTAGTTTTTTTCTTTTTTTTTTAAGGGGTTCACTAAAGGGGTTAACTAGTGGGACAGTTTTATAGAGGGGGTCGTTACGGACGCGGCGATATCAAATATGTGTACTTTTATTGTTTTGTTTTTTTATTTACAGGAAGAAATGAATTTATTGGGGAATATTTTCTTTTTTTTAATGATTTTTTTTACCACTTTTTATTTTTATTTATTTTACTTTTTTACTTTGTCCCAGGGTGGGACATCACAGTATTTTAGCAGATCGCTGGTGTGACAGTGTGCACAGCACTATGTCACACCAGCGATCGCTCTGGCATCGCTGCAGGCTTCCTCAGCGCCTGCTCTCAGCAGGCACTGAGGAAGCCGCCTCCCTGCAGGACCCCGGCGCCATCTTGGATCCGGGGACCTGGAGGGAGGACGGACCCTCGGAACAGCGAGACACATGTTTGATCGCGGTGTGCCAGGGGTTAATGTGCCGGGAGCGGTCCGTGACCACTCCTGACACATAGTGCTGGGTGTCAGCTGTGATAAACAGCTGACACCCGGCCGCGATCAGCTACTATTCCGTCCATGGGAATGAGGTCCAGGGTCACATGGACGGAATAGTACGTCGGATGGCAGAGAGAGGGGTTAAAATGCGATTTTTTTTTTAAAAAACTAAAAATCGGATCGACTCCAAAAATACATAGCACACCTGTCCCCACCGAGGGCTTTGAAACGCCGCCTGAACGGGGTCTCTGCGCCGAGCGGTTCGGGCCTCATTAATTTCAGAAAACGCCGAGAAGAACAAGAAGAAGAATAAACTAGATGGGCATTTCCTGAAGGAAATACATGGTGCTTGAACAGCGCTGCCAGCTTTACAGCAGTGTATCAGGTTGCTATTGACAACCAAAATGGTTTTACTCTGAGGCAATTTTCATTAATCAGGCCACTAACATTTGTTATAGAAATCAGGGAACCTTGTCACATACATAATAATAATAATAATAATAATAATAATAATCTTTATTTATATAGCGCCAACATATTCTGCAGCGCTTTACAGTTTAACAGTTTCAGAACACAAGTCATAAGTAACAACGTTAATAATACAATAATTAAAGCAAAATAAGCCGCCCCTACTCGTGAGAGCTTACAATCTACAATGAGGTGGGGGAGATACAAAGTACAGGTGTTTATATACAATGGTGTATTTACAATGATGGTCCAGCCATCTTGAGGGAGTGAGGGATGGATGGAGATAGTGAATGGGCTACACACACACACTTACACATAGAATGACTTTGATTAGTGAATGTGATAGGCCGCTCTGAACAAATGTGTTTTGAGGGAGCGCCTGAAACCATGCAAATTGTGGATAGTCCTAATTTCTTGGGGTAAATCATTCCAGAGGATTGGCGCAGCCCGGTAGAAGTCTTGGAGTCGGGAGTGGGAGGTACGGATTAGTGCAGAGGTTAGTCGAAGGTCGTTTGCAGAGTGCAGCAGTCGGTTAGGCCAATAGATAGAAATGAGGGAGGAGATGTAGGGGGGTGCTGCATTGTGGAGAGCTTTGTGGGTGAGAACCAGTACTTTGAATTGGATCCTATAATTAATCGGCAGCCAGTGTAAGGACTGGCGAAGAGCGGACGTGTCCGAGTACCGATTAGCCAGATGGATTACCCTGGCTGCTGCATTAAGGATGGACTGGAGAGGGGATAGTCGAGTAATGGGGAGGCCGAGTAATAGAGCGTTGCAGTAGTCCAGGCGGGAGTGGATCAATGCTACAGTGAGGGTTTTTGTTGTTTCCATGGTGAGAAAAGGGCAGATTCTAGAGATGTTCTTTAGGTGTAGGCGGCAAGAGCGGGCAAGAGATTGTATATGGGAGGTGAAGGAGAGATTGGTGTCAAACATAACCCCAGACAGCGAGCCTGCTGCCGGGGTGTTATTATGGTGCCGCCCACGGAGAGGGATATGTCAAATTTAGGGAGGTTAGTAGACGGCGGGAGCAGAAGAAGTTCAGTTTTGGAGAGGTTAAGTTTCATGTGATGAAACGTGCACACGGTCCACCACACGGTAGCCCGGGGTATCACGGCTTGTGATCCCTCCGTGCCGCAAATGTGACGAAAACGCGCACACACACGACGGCTACTGCCGTCCGACCCAGTAAACTGCAGGGATTTATAATTATCCCACTTCCACTTAGGAACTTGCAGCTCTCTGGCGCCCCCTTACCCTCAGGTCAGTCAGGGAACTGCACCTAGGATAATTAGTCGCCAGACGGGTCACTTGGATGTGTGCTGGCTATTGGGCACGCTGCAGTGAGGGAATTATAATTACTCCGGGCCGCAGCCAGGCAATACACTTATAAAACCCGCTCCGTCACTGTCAACGCCACCCAATAGGTTAACACTTTACACCCCTTCCTTTTAGCTGCCACCAGCTACGATTTACTTAATGAACAATTTATCAAGAGGGTCCGTAGCAACCCCAAAACAATAGCGTAGTACTTCAGGCACGTGCAAATTCGTTTATGGAGCAGGAGAAACAAACTAATACATTTATAGGTTTATTCCTTAAAATGCAGGCAGTGTTTATAGTTTACAAAAAATGGTAACAAGCTGAGGCAATATCGTTATGTACAGTACAGTTAAAAATAAACGGGATTAAAAGTGAAAAAAAACTTACATGGTAGTTACATAGGTACAGACAAGACTGGCCGGGGGAGGAGCCACACGTCATAGTTCATTTGCAGATCTCTTAGTCAAGTCGTCACAGCATGTGGTGGCAGAGCGGTGGGATTATAGAGCATTAGTGATCTGGTTTGAGCAATCATTCCATTCCATTCAATAAAAAACTTGCACGGTTCTTCAGGGACCCTGCAACTAAAGTTTTGGAGAACAGACTCAGTGTTTATTAGTCCTGAGACAATTGTGTGTACTTGCGGTTACCCCTCCCTTCTCTTTGTTTTTTCTATCCTATCTTTTATTTGGCAATGGCGAGGATGGGAGAAGCGTGGTGTAAACTGCAGAAAAGGGAAACTCTTGCTGGAATATGCATTTCCCGAGGCCTTGACCCCATGGGCCAAACCAAAACTCAACTGATCAAGGTCCTGATGGCACAGGACCACGCTGAGAGCGAGGAGGGCACAGGAGCCGGCCCAAGCCAAGGTGGTGCAGGAGCAGAGGCCCAAACCCTGAAAGCTTACACCCAGGGCGGGTTGGACCCTTACCTGCAGGCGGCCCTGGAGGAATTCCCCACCGACGACCGTGTTGGACGCCTGAAGCTGATCCAGCAAGCTCAAGAGAGAGCCGACCAGCGAGAGGCCAACCAGCGAAAGGCTGAGAGAGCCGAGCGCCAAGCCCAGCGAGAGGCCGAGCGGGAGGCTAAGAGAGCCGAGCGGGAAGCTCAGAGAGCCCATGAACTGGAGCTGCTCAGACAAGGGGCAATGCCCTCCACAGCCCGGAGCGGTACACCCAGCAGCTCTCAGGGTCCGAAGCCCCGGCCGGAGCACTTTCCCGTGATGGAAAAGGACGGAGACTTGGACACTTTTCTGCGGGCCTTTGAGAAAGTCTGCAGACAGTACCAGCTGCCTGACAACCAATGGGCCAGGTACTTGACCCCCGGGCTAAAGGGCAAAGCTCTGGAGGCGTTTGCTTCCCTCACGTCAGATCAAGATGGTGACTATGAGGCCATCAAGCAGGCCCTGATCGCCAAGTACCAGCTAACCCCTGAGGTATACCGAAAGAAGTTCCGGAACCTCCAACGTGGCCCACACGACAGTTATAGCGATGTGGTGCAAGGACTCAGGAACCACTTTGACCAGTGGATCCATGGACTGTCAGTTGACACCTTTGAGGAGCTGAGAGACCTGATGATCAAAGACCAGTTCCTGCATCTGTGCCCAGCTGAGGTCCGACAGTTCATCCTGGACCGAGAACCGGAGGACGCGGTCCTAACAGCACGGATCGCCGACCGCTATGAGGCCAACCGGAAACCCGAGGTGCGGAAGCCCGTCACCGCCCGCTGGGGAGGGGGTAAGCCTGCAACCCACCCCAGTGCCCCTGCCAGCTGTCCCTCTGGAGGCTCTATCCCCTTTGCCAGCGCCAGGCCTACATCCGACCCCCACCAATGTTTCTCCTGTAAACGGACAGGACACATCAGAGCCACCTGTCCGGAGAGGCAGAAGAACCCCCCAGCCAAGGCCTCCGGGCCCAACGCCTCTGTTCTTTTGGTGGGTGGTGTGGTGGGGAGGGTTGATGACAACATGCAGCCCGTCCGCGTGGGGGCCCGTCTTGCTACAGGCCTTAAGGACACCGGGGCTGAACGAACCCTCATCCGACCCGAACTGGCGGCCCCTGAAGAGTTGATTCTGGGGAAAACCTTAACTGTCACCGGGATTGGGGGCGTCCACTACCCCTTGCCGATAGCCCGAGTTTTCATTGACTGGGGTGCCGGGAGCGGGGTGAAGGAAGTGGGGGTGTCCGAAAACCTGCCCACTGATGTTTTACTGGGAAATGATCTGGGGAGGATGGTCGCGTACTATGTCCCTGACACCCCTCCCCAATCTGATAATAAGGTTAACGTTAACCATGATGTTGATGTTGATGATGATGGGAAACTGATTGTGTTACCGGCCAATGCTTTGCGAAGTGATTATGCAACTGATAACCTTTCTTTCCCTAGGAATGATGCTGATAGTGATGTATCTGTGCCATCTGAACCTGTTAACCCTTTCTCTGAAGTGGTAGATGTGTCCACAGGTACAGGAGCGTTCAGCCACGTCGCTCTGCGGAGTGAGATGGCTGAGGAACCCCTAGCAGGAGCAAACGACAGTGCTCAAGGAAATGGGGAGGTGCATGGGAACCGTGAGGAAGGTGACGCCATGACACTGACCAGTGCCACCGAGGAAGGTAACTGGCCCATAAGTAGCACTGCTCCTGAAGTGTTGGGGGTGGATGGGGAGGTAGAGCCCATAGCAGCGCAGGCTGATGGGTATATAGAAGTCCCCGGGGAGACTGCATATGTAGCTGCTGTCACCCGCAGTCAGAGTGCCCGGATCGCAGGTAGCGCCCTGCCATCTGGACCCTCCTCCGCTACAGGAGAGACTGAACCAGAGGTGGACCCAGAGCCGGTCCCAGAGGGTCCCAGTGAGGAAGGAACCCTGACGTCACTTCTGTCTGCCTCCAGCCAGGAGTTCCAGGCCGCTCTGCACTCAGATGCGAGCCTGGAGAACTTGAGGCACCTCGCCGAGACGCTCACCTCCGTGACTGATAAGGAGAGGGTGTTCTGGGAACGAGGAAGGTTGTACCGGGAGACAGTACCCGGAGATTCCCAAAAGGAGTGGTTGAGGGAAAAACAGCTGGTCGTCCCGCACCAGTTCCGAGGTGAGTTGTTGAGGATTGCCCATGAGATTCCACTCGCTGGACACTTGGGGATCAGCAAAACTAAGGCACGGCTGTCTCAACACTTCTATTGGCCCAAGATGGGGACAGACGTGACTAACTACTGCCGCTCCTGTATCACCTGTCAAAGAGTGGGGAAGGCGGGACCTGCTCTTAAGGCTCCCCTGATCCCGTTGCCAGTGATAGAGGAGCCTTTCCAGAGGATCGCGGTGGACATTGTGGGCCCGCTGGCCGTCCCCAGCCGCTCTGGAAAGCAATACATCCTTACTGTGGTAGACTACGCTACCCGGTACCCGGAGGCAGTAGCTCTGTCCTCAACTAAGGCAGATAAGGTGGCGGATGCACTGGTGACCATCTTTACACGGGTAGGATTTCCCAGGGAGATGCTTACCGATCGAGGGACCAAATTTATGTCTCGCCTAATGAAGGCTCTCTGCAGCAAAATGCAGGTGACGCGTATGGTATCGAGTGCGTATCACCCACAGACCAATGGTTTGTGTGAACGCTTTAACGGTACCCTCAAACAGATGCTCCGCATGCTGGTTGAGACTCAGGGACGCGATTGGGAGCGGTACCTCCCACACCTGCTGTTTGCCTACAGAGAAGTCCCGCAGGCCTCGACCGGGTTCTCCCCCTTTGAGCTCCTGTATGGCAGGCGAGTCCGGGGACCCCTTGGGTTGATAAGAAAATCCTGGGAAGATGAGCCAAACCCCACAGAAGTGTCCATCGTGGATTATGTCATGCGCTTCCGCGACAAGATGCAGACCTTGACGCAGTTGGTGCATGGCAACATGACGCAGGCTCAGGCTGACCAGAAGCACTGGTACGACCAGAACGCCCGGGAGCGAACCTACCAGGTGGGTCAAAAGGTGTGGGTGCTGGTCCCCGTACCAAAGGATAAGCTTCAGGCAGCCTGGGAAGGCCCGTACGTCGTGCACCAATGGCTCAACCCAGTCACCTACGTGGTCACGCTTGACCACACTCGGGGTAGGCGCAAGGCCTTTCACGTCAACATGATGAAGGCCCATCACGAACGTGAAGCCTGCGTCCTACCGGTCTGCAACCTGCCCGAGGACAGGGAGGAGGATCCCTCCTGGACATGCTGGCCCAAGCCAAGGCCAATGGGTCCATTGAGGACATGGAGGTAAATGCCTCGCTAACCGCCTCCCAGCGGTTGCGGTTGCTGACCACTCTGGAATCCTTTCGGGCCGTGTTCACTAACCAACCCGGAAGGACCAAGTTGGCAGTCCACGAGGTGGACACCGGGAATCACGCCCCATTACGGCGGACACCTTATCGGATCTCTGAGGAGGTGCAGCAGATTATGCGCCAGGAGATCCATGAGATGTTGCAGCTGGGGGTGATCCGACCGTCCAAAAGCGCGTGGGCCTCACCTGTAGTTCTCGTGCCAAAAAAGGATCGGACCACTCGGTTCTGCGTGGACTACAGGGGGCTCAACGCCATCACTACCTCTGATGCGCACCCAATGCCACGCATCGAGGATCTGCTGGAGCGGTTGGCGAATGCCAAGTACATATCCATCATGGATTTAAGCCGGGGATACTGGCAGATTCCCCTGAGCCCTGCGGCGCAGGAGAAATCCGCCTTTATCACCCCTTTTGGACTGTACGAGTCCACGGTCATGCCTTTCGGCATGAAGAATGCCCCTGCCACTTTTCAGCGGATGGTCAACCACCTGCTTCAGGGACTGGAGGAGTACGCTGTGGCGTACCTGGACGATATTGCCGTCTTCAGTTCCACCTGGGAGGAACACCTTCAGCATCTCCAGGAGGTGCTCAAGCGTATTCGCCAGGCAGGTCTGACCATCAAGCCGGGAAAATGCCAGATGGGCATGAGGGAGGTCCACTACCTGGGGCACCGGGTAGGCGGGGGTTCCATGAGTCCAGAGCCCGAGAAATTGGACGCGATCGTGTCCTGGCCCACCCCCAGGACCAAAAAGCAGGTGAAGTCCTTCCTGGGCACTGCAGGGTACTATAGGCGTTTCGTACCGAACTATAGCGCCATTGCAAAACCCTTGACGGACCTCACCAAGGGCGGTCTACCCCAAACAGTCAGCTGGACAGATGGCTGTGAGGCGGCATTCCGAGCTTTGAAAACAGCCCTGTGCAGCTCTCCAGTGTTGAAAGCCGTCGACAGCAGTCGGCCATTCCTGGTACAGACTGACGCCAGCGAATTTGGCCTCGGTGCTGTACTCAGCCAGGTTGATTCGGGGAACCAGGAGCACCCCGTGTTGTACCTGAGCCGGAAACTTCTGCCAAGGGAAGTGGCATACTCCACCATCGAGAAGGTGCCTGGCCATGGTCTGGGCACTGCAACGTTTGCAGCCCTACCTGTACGGGCGCACCTTCAAGGTGGTCGCCGACCACAACCCTCTGAGCTGGCTGCACACAGTGTCTGGAACCAATGGTAGGTTGCTACGCTGGAGCCTTGCCCTACAGCAGTATGATTTTGCCATACAGCACAAGAAAGGCAGCGATCATGGGAATGCTGATGGGTTATCACGACGTGGCGAACCTGCTGAGGTGCGCATGTCGGATTACCGACAGGTCATGCCTCCGTAGCGCCCTCTAAGGGGGGGAGACGTGATGATACTGGAAGCTCCATGTCTTGTGCTGTTCTAGAACTACAGTCCTCATCCGTTTGCTGCTGACAGCCAACAGAGCAAAGTTCCCCCCTCCCTCTCTCACGCTTCTCATCAACCCCAGCCTGCACACAGGTAGTGTAATCTGAGCTGCCAGTGCTGGAGTTTTCCCTCCTCACCGCAGGGAGTCTGCATTGTCTGCCCATGTGCTTTTCCTCCCATAGCAGCCATTATGAGGATTCATTCTGTTTGGTTATAACACGGTGGGAATTTGCGTCAGAAACACGAAAGTTACTGTTTGGAAACATGCGCCGACAGGCATCGTTCCCGTGGTACTGGTGAACCCGTAACTCCAACAGAACCCGAGAAATGGAATTCTCGGATGCCCCATGAACTAGCTCACCCAAGTTTGGGCTCCTTTGAACCGTCATTTTAAAGTAAGATCATTGATAGGTCTGCCATTCTTCTGCGAGGTTCTCAGGATGAAGTAGGCTCCTGATAATCTTCCAGAACTAAAACTAGAACTTCTATTCCTGGGAGGTGGCCAGAAAACCATCCCCTTTTGTGAGGTCACCAGCCCACATGTATAAGTCTTGCATTGAGCCCCCCTTGGTCATTCCTTGCTGTGACGACTTGACTAAGAGATCTGCAAATGAACTATGACGTGTGGCTCCTCCCCCGGCCTGTCTTGCCTATACCTATGTAACTAACATGTGAGTTTTTCACTGTTAATCCTGTTTTATTTCTAACTGCATTGTACATAACTGTATTGCCTCAGCTTGTTACATCTTTTTAAACTATAAGCACTGCCTGTTTTTTTAAGGAATAAACCTATAAAATTATTAGTTTGTTTCTCCTGCTCTATAAACGAATTTGCACGTGCCTGAAGTACTACGCTACTGTTTTGGGGTTGCTACGGACCCTCTTGATAAATTGTTCATTAAGTAAATCGTAGCTAGTGGCAGCTAAAGGAAGGGGTGTAAAGTGTTAACCTATTGGGTGGCGTTGGCAGTGACGGAGCGGGTTTTATAAGTGTATTGCCTGGCTGCGGCCCGGAGTAATTATAATTCCCTCACTGCAGCGTGCCCAATAGCCAGCACACATCCAAGTGACCCGTCTGGCGACTAATTATCCTAGGTGCAGTTCCCTGACTGACCTGAGGGTAAGGGGGGCGCCAGAGAGCTGCAAGTTCCTAAGTGGAAGTGGGATAATTATAAATCCCTGCAGTTTACTGGGTCGGACGGCAGCAGCCGTCGTGTGTGTGCGCGTTTTCGTCACATTTGCGGCACGGAGGGATCACAAGCCGGTATACCCCGGGCTACCATGTGGCGGACCGTGTGCACGTTTCATCACATTTCTTATAGCAGTGCAGTGGTCTCCATTTACTCAATAAAATTGTACAATTAGTGGACTAGTAAGTCCTTAAGGTCCCTGTGTGCTGCCTGGGGCCCCCATGTGCTGCCTTGGACCCCATTCGCTATCTCTTCCCCGCATGTGCTGCCTGGTTCCCGTGTGCTCTGCCTGGGGCCCTGTGCACTGTCTCTGCCCCCTGTGTGCTGCCTGGGGCCCTGTGCGCTGTCTCTGCCCCCTGTGTGCTGTCTGGGGCCCCTATGTGCTGCCTGGGGCCCTGTGCGCTGCCTGGAGCCCCGTGTGCTGCCTGTGGCCACTGTGTGCTGCCTGGGGCCCTGTGCTCTGCCTGGGGCCTCTGTGCTCTGCCTGGGGCCCCATGTGCTGCCTGGGGCCCCGTGCGCTGTCTGGGGCCCCTGTGCTCTGCCTGGTGCCCCGTGCGCTGCCTGTGGCCCCGTGCGCTGCCTGTGGCCCCAGTGTGCTGCCAGGGGCCCCTGTGCTCTGCCTGGGGCCCCGTGTGCTGCCTGTGGCCCCTGTTCACTGCCTGTGGCCCCGTGCACTGCCTGTGGCCCCAGTGTGCTGCCAGGGGCCCCTGTGCTCTGCCTGGGGCCCCTTGTGCTGCCTGTGGCCCCTGTTCACTGCCTGTGGCCCCGTGCACTGCCTGTGGCCCCTGTGCGCTGCCTGGGGCCCCTGTGCACTGCCTGGGGCCCCTGTGCACTGCCTGGGGCCCCGTGTGCTGCCTATGGCCCCTGTTCGCTGCCTGGGGCCCCGTGCACTGCCTGTGGCCCCTGTGCGCTGCCTGGTGCCCCTGTGCTCTGCCTGTGGCCCCGTGTGCTGCCTGTGGCCCCTGTTCACTGCCTGGGGCCCCTGTGCGCTGCCTGGGGCCCCGTGTGCTACCTGTGGCTCCTGTGTGCTGCCTGGGGCCCGGTGCGCTGCCTGGGTCCCCTGTGCTCTGCCTGGTGCCCTTGTGCACTACCTGTGACCCCTGTGTGCTGACTGGGGCCCCGGGCGCTGCCTGGGGCCCCGTGCACTACCTGTGGCTCCTGTGTGCTGTCTGGGGCCCTGTGCGCTGTCTGGGGCCCCCAATGCTGCCTGGGGCCCTGTGCACCGCCTGAGGCCCCGTGTGCCGCCTGTGGCCCCTGTGCGCTGCCTGGGGCCCTGTGCGCTGCCTATGGCCCCTGTGCCGCCTGTGGCCCCTGTGCGCTGCCTGGGGCCCCATGAGCTGCCTAGGGCCCCTGTGCTCTGCCTGGGGCCTGTGTGCTGCCTGTGGCCCCTATGCGCCGCCTGGGGCCCCTGTGCCCCGCCTGGGGCCCCGTGAGCTGCCTGGGGCCCCTGTGCTCTGCCTGGGGCCCATGTGCCACCTGGGGCCCCTGTGCTCTGCTTGGGGCCCCGTGCGCTGCCTGAGGCCCCTGTGTGCTGACTGTGGCCCCTGTGTGCTGCCTGGGGCCCCGTGCGCTGCCTGTGGCCCCGTGTGCTCTGCCTGTGGCCCCTATGCTCTGCCTGGGGCCCTGTGTACTGCCTAGGGCCCCGTGTTCCGCCTGGGGACCCTGTGCTGTCTTGCCTATACCTATGTAACTAACATGTGAGTTTTTCACTGTTAATCCTGTTTTATTTCTAAGGCCGGCGTCACACACAACCACAAAAAATCGGTCCGTTTTAGACGGTCGATTGTCGGATCAAAATGCAAACATCACACATCCTTCTGGCATCCGATTTTCCTTCAAAGATGCGATTTAATCGCATGTGTGTGTACCTTGTAACATCCGATTTTCATCCGACTTGCGAGATTTTCTCGCAGGCTTGCAAAACTGACATATAATGGATCCAAAAGAATAGTATTTAAATGCCAAAAGAAAGAATAGATATATACACAAAGAGCACATATATATATATATATATATATATATATATATAATATATATATGTCATTGTGACATATATATACATATATTTATAGTTCTTACACTTCTACATACTGTTATAGCCGCTAATTCAATTGCCGGCTTCAGTGAAATCACAGAAGCCGACATGAAATGATACATTGTTTCCACACATTTAATCATGTCATTTCCTGTATTTTTATATATGTTTGAAACATACAATTACATGAGTATATGTGTGCTAAATTTCAGACATGTAGGGGTTAATTAAAGGTGTAAATTCGTTGAAAAAAAATGCGTGGGCTCCCGCTGTATTTTCTCCACCAGACAGACAAAGCAAGCGAGTGGGGGCAGATAATAACAGCCTAGGGAGGGTACATTTTTTTTGTGCCCCCCCTGGCTACTAACATCTGCCCCCAGACACCCCAGAAAGGGCAAATCTATAATTAGATTCGCCCTTTCTGGCACTTTGCCCGTCTATTCCCATTGCCCTGTAGCGGTGGCGAATGGGTTAATAATCTGGCGTTAATGTCACCTTAGTATTGAAAGGTGACCTTAAGCCAGGTTAATAATTGATAGCTGTCAATTAGACAACTATCAATTATTAATCCTATTGTATGAAAGAAAAATCAAACACACACAGTTTAATAAAAAAGAAGTTTAATGAAATAATCACACAGTTTTTGACCATATTTTATTTTCCTGCTAAAACCATTTACTGTAATAAAAATAAAATAAAAAAGCAAAATTATTCTTACCAATCCGATGTACAGTCAGGTCCCACGCTGTAATCCATCAGAAAGGGTTAACAGGTTACAGTTAGCAGAGAGATAATTCTGTCTACTAGCTCTAACCCCATGAATGAATAAGTTCCTCTCCCAGCGAAAGTAGAGGAAGTGATTCATGAATGGAGCTTAATTGATTTATTGGCAATTTAACTTTAGTGACCTGACCTAAAGGGAAAGTGGACACAATCAATTAAGCTTCATTCATGAAACAGATCCTCTCCTGTCGCCAGGAGAGGAACTTATTCATTCAGGAGCTTTGAGCTGAGCATGCAGGATTACTTGCACTGCTTGGCTCAAAGCTAGTTAACCCTTTGTGAAGGATTACAGCGTGGGACGTGACAGATCGGCAGAATAGGTAAGAATAATGTTGTTTTATTTTTTTTTCTTTATTTTAGGAGATCAATGGCTTCGCACGGATTAAGTGTAAAATAAAATATGGTCAAAAAAAGGTGTTTTTATTTCATTAAAATAATTTTTAATTAATGTGTCTGTGTTTTTTTAATTTACTACAATAGGATTAATAATTGATAGTTGTCTAATTGACAGCTCTCAATTATTAACCTACCTTAAGGTCACCTTTCAATACTAAGGTGACATTAAGGTGAGATTAACCCATTCGCCACCGCTACAGGGCAATGGGAATAGACGGGCAAAGTGCCAGAAAGGGCGAATCTAATTATAGATTTGCCCTTTCTGGGGTGTCTGGGGGCAGATGTTGGTAGCCAGGGGGGGCACAAAAAAAATGTACCCTCCCTAGGCTATTATTATCTGCCCCCACTCGCTTGCTTTGTCTGTCTGGTGGAGAAAATACAGCGGGAGCCCACGCATTTTTTTTCAACGAATTTACACCTTTAATTAACCCCTACATGTCTGAAATTTAGCACACATATACTCATGTAATTGTATGTTTCAAACATATATAAAAATACATGAAATTACATGGTTAAATGTGTGGAAACAATGTATCATTTCATGTCGGCTTCTGTGATTTCACTGAAGCCGGCAATTGAATTAGCGGCTATTACAGTATGTAGAAGTGTAACAACTATAAATATATGTATATATATATATGTCACAATGACATATATATATATATATATATATATGGATTCTATGTGTGGATATGTATTGATTCGATTCTTTATTAAAGCTGTCAGTGTGCTTTTACAGTATAGGCAGGGATGAATTGCCGGCTTTTCTAAAGGACACTGATGCGATTTAATCGCAAGTCACACAGTGTGGTCCGTTTGTAATCCGATTTTTGATCGCTCCCATAGACTTGCATTGGCGATAGTCGACCCACAATCGGTGACAATCGCAGCATGCTGCGATTGCACTCGGACGTTTAAAACGGACCACAAAAAATCTGATACTGGGAGCTGCTCCATAGATTAACATAGGTCCGACTGCAATGCGATATTTCATCGCATTGCAGTCGTCCGATTTTGTCGCCAGTGTGACTCCAGCCTAACTGCATTGTACATAACTGTATTGCCTCAGCTTGTTACATCTTTTTAAACTATAAGCACTGCCTGTTTTTTTAAGGAATAAACCTATAAAATTATTAGTTTGTTTCTCCTGCTCTATAAACGAATTTGCACGTGCCTGAAGTACTACGCTACTGTTTTGGGGTTGCTACGGACCCTCTTGATAAATTGTTCATTAAGTAAATCGTAGCTGGTGGCAGCTAAAGGAAGGGGTGTAAAGTGTTAACCTATTGGGTGGCGTTGGCAGTGACGGAGCGGGTTTTATAAGTGTATTGCCTGGCTGCGGCCCGGAGTAATTATAATTCCCTCACTGCAGCGTGCCCAATAGCCAGCACACATCCAAGTGACCCGTCTGGCGACTAATTATCCTAGGTGCAGTTCCCTGACTGACCTGAGGGTAAGGGGGGCGCCAGAGAGCTGCAAGTTCCTAAGTGGAAGTGGGATAATTATAAATCCCTGCAGTTTACTGGGTCGGACGGCAGCAGCCGTCGTGTGTGTGCGCGTTTTCGTCACATTTGCGGCACGGAGGGATCACAAGCCGGTATACCCCGGGCTACCGTGTGGCGGACCGTGTGCACGTTTCATCACATTTCTTATAGCAGTGCAGTGGTCTCCATTTACTCAATAAAATTGTACAATTAGTGGACTAGTAAGTCCTTAAGGTCCCTGTGTGCTGCCTGGGGCCCCCATGTGCTGCCTTGGACCTCATTCGCTAACTCTTCCCCGCGTGTGCTGCCTGGTTCCCGTGTGCTCTGCCTGGGGCCCTGTGCACTGTCTCTGCCCCCTGTGTGCTGCCTGGGGCCCTGTGCGCTGTCTCTGCCCCCTGTGTGCTGTCTGGGGCCCCTATGTGCTGCCTGGGGCCCTGTGTGCTGCCTGGAGCCCCGTGTGCTGCCTGTGGCCACTGTGTGCTGCCTGGGGCCCTGTGCTCTGCCTGGGGCCTCTGTGCTCTGCCTGGGGCCCCGTGTGCTGCCTGGGGCCCCGTGCGCTGTCTGGGGCCCCTGTGCTTTGCCTGGTGCCCCGTGCGCTGCCTGTGGCCCCGTGCGCTGCCTGTGGCCCCAGTGTGCTGCCAGGGGCCCCTGTGCTCTGCCTGGGACCACGTGTGCTGCCTGTGGCCCCTGTTCACTGCCTGTGGCCCCTGTGCGCTGCCTGGGGCCCCTGTGCACTGCCTGGGGCCCCTGTGCACTGCCTGGGGCCCCGTGTGCTGCCTGTGGCCCCTGTGCGCTGCCTGGTGCCCCTGTGCTCTGCCTGTGGCCCCGTGTGCTGACTGTGGCCCCTGTTCACTGCCTGGGGCCCCGTGCACTGCCTGTGGCCCCTGTGTGCTGCCTGGGGCCCCTGTGCACTGCCTGGGGCCCCGTGTGCTACCTGTGGCTCCTGTGTGCTGCCTGGGGCCCTGTGCGCTGTCTGGGGCCACCAATGCTGCCCGGGGCCCTGTGCGCCGCCTGGGGTCATCATGTGATGCCTGTAGCCACTGTGCTCTGCCTGGGACCTGCTGTGCTGCCTGGGGCCCGGTGCGCTGCCTGGGGCCCTTGTGCTCTGCCTGGTGCCCCTGTGCACTACCTGTGACCCCTGTGTGCTGACTGGGGCCCCGGGTGCTGCCTGGGGTCCCTGTGCTCTGCTTGGGGCCCATGTGCCACCTGGGGCCCCTGTGCTCTGCCTGGGGCCCCGTGCGCTGCCTGAGGCCCCTGTGTGCTGACTGTGGTCCCTGTGTGCTGCCTGAGGCCCCGTGCGCTGCCTGTGGCCCCGTGTGCTCTGCCTGTGGCCCCTATGCTCTGCCTGGGGCCCTGTGTACTGCCTAGGGCCCCGTGTTCCGCCTGGGGACCCTGTGCTCCGCCTGGGGCCTCGTGTGGTGCCTGGGGTCCCTGTGCTCTGCCTGGGGCCCCGTGTGCTGCCTGTGGCCCCTGTGCGCTGCCTGGGGCCCCTGTGTGCTGCCTGGGGCCCCGTGTGCTGCCTGGGGCCCCTGTGCTGTGCCTGGGGCCCCATGTGCTGCCTGAGGCCCCTGTGCTCTGCCTGGGGCCCTGTGCCCTGCCTGTGGCCCCTATGCGCTGCCTGGGTCCCCTGTGCGCTGCCTGGGACCCCGTTCGCTGCCTGTGGCCCCTGTGAACTGCCTGATGCCCCTGTGCGCTGACTGGGACCCTGTTCACTGCCTGTGGCCCCTGTGTGCCGCCTGGGAGCCAGTGCGTCGCCTGTGGCCCCTGTACGCCGCCTGGGCCCCGTGCGCTCCCTGGGGCCCCGTGTGCTGACTGGGGCCCCTGTGCTCTGCCTGTGGCCTCGTGCTCTGCCTGGGTCTCCGTGCGCTGCCTGTGGCCCCTGTGCGCTGCCTGTGGCCCCATGCGCTGCCTGTGGCCCCGTGCTCCACCTGGGGCCCCTATGCGCTGCCTGGTGCCTGGTGCCCCGTGCGCTGCCTGTGGCCCCTGTGCGCTGCCTGGGGCCCCTGTACTCTGCCTGGGGCCCCGTGTGCTGCCTGTGGCCCCTGTGCGCTGCCTGGGGCCCCGTGCACTGCCTGCTGCCCTTGTGCGCTGCCTGGGGCCCCTGTGCGCTGCCTGGGGCCCCGTGCACTGCCTGTTGCCCTTGTGCACTGCCAGGGGCCCCGTGTGCTGCCTGAGGCCCCCGTGCGCTGCCTGTGGCCCCTGTGTGCTTCCTGTGGCCCCGTGCACTGCCTGTGGCCCCTGTACGCTGCTTGTGGCCCCTGTGCGCGGCC
Organism: Oophaga sylvatica; assembly: GCA_033576555.1. Taxonomy (NCBI): domain Eukaryota; kingdom Metazoa; phylum Chordata; class Amphibia; order Anura; family Dendrobatidae; genus Oophaga; species Oophaga sylvatica. Next base: position 23,139 of record JARQOD010004842.1, read on the forward strand.
TGGGGCCCCGTGTGCTTCCTGTGGCCCCTGTGCCCTGCCTGGGGCCCTTGCGCTGCTTGGGGCCCCTGTGTGGTGCCTGGGGCCCCTGTGCGCCACCTGGGGACCCTGTGTGCTGCCTGGGGCCCCGTGTACTGCCTGGGGCCCCGTGAGTTGCCTCTGGCCCCTGTGTGCTGCGTGGCACCCCGTGCGCTGCCTGGGGCCCCTATGTGCTGCCTGGGCACTGCGCTGCCCCTTTAAGACCTTGAATCAGCAATCTGTCAGCTTCTATTAGCTGATACGGGTCATGTGAGGAAGCTGCATTTGCATAGCTGCCATCTTTGTAAGGTCACTGCACCTGCGCTGTGGCTTCAATCCATGTCAGTTGGGGGTCACGGAGAGGTCGCCATTAATTCCTATGGGAAAATTTTTGCATAAAATGCATTTTTTTAAAAAAACTAAAAATCAGATCGACTCCAAAAATACATAGCACACCTGTCCCCACCGAGGGCTTCGAAACGCCGCCTGAACGGGGTCTCTGCGCCGAGCAGTTCGGGCCGCATTAATTGCAGAAAACGCGGAGAAGAAGAACTAGATGGGCATTTCCTGAAGGAAATACATGGTGCTTGAACAGCGCTGCCAGCTTTACAGCAGTGTATCACGTGTCGACTGTCAGAAAGTACAGTTAGAATATGAATGTTGTGTATAGAGATGGAACAACCTGGGATGGGTCGTATATGGCCCCCTGTTAGCCACTTTGGCCCCTTGGTAGCCATTTTGGCATGCAAGAATCCTTGGTAGCCACTTTGGTGCACACAGCCCCTCGGTAGCCACTTTGGCCACTTGGTAGCCACTTTGGCACATTCGGCACCTCGGTAGCCACTTTGGCCACTTGGTAGCCACTTTGGCACATTCGGCACATCGGTGCCACTTGGTTGTCACTTTGGCATATTCAGCACCTTGGTAGTCACTTTGGCTACTTGGTAGCCACTTTGGCACATTCAGCACCTCGGTAGCCACTTTGGCCACTTGGTAGCCACTTTGGCACATACGGCACCTTGGTAGCCACTTTAGCCATGTTGACACATGCTGCCACTTTGCCTTGGGGGTCAATTTGGCACTCCGGGCCCCTCAGGGGCCACTTTTGCACACTGGGCTTCTAAAGCCACTTTGCTGTCCGTGGGGCTTTTCAGAAGCCATTGGCGCGCTGCCTGTGGCCTCGTGTGCAGCCTGGGGCCCCGTGTGCTGCCTGGGCCCCTGTGTGCTGCCTGGGGCCCTGCGCTGCGCCTTTAAGACCTTGAATCAGCGATCTGTGCTTCTATTAGCTGATACGGGTCATGTGAGGAAGCTGCATTTGCATAGCTGCCATCTTTGTAAGGTCACTGCACCTGCGCTGTGGCTTCAATCCATGTCAGTTGGGGTCACGGAGAGGTCGCCATTAATTCCTATGGGAAAATTTTTGCATAAAATGCATTTTTTTTTAAAAAACTAAAAATCGGATCGACTCCAAAAATACATAGCACACCTGTCCCCACCGAGGGCTTCGAAACGCCGCCTGAACGGGGTCTCTGCGCCGAGCAGTTCGGGCCGCATTGATTGCAGAAAACGCGGAGAAGAACTAGATGGGCATTTCCTGAAGGAAATACATGGTGCTTGAACAGCGCTGCCAGCTTTACAGCAGTGTATCACGTGTCGACTGTCAGAAAGTACAGTTAGAATATGAATGTTGTGTATAGAGATGGCACAACCTGGGATGGGTCGTATATGGCCCCCTGTTAGCCACTTTGGCCCCTTGGTAGCCATTTTGGCATGCAAGAATCCTAGGTAGCCACTTTGGTGCACACAGCCCCTCGGTAGCTACTTTGGCCACTTGGTAGCCACTTTGGCACATTCGGCACCTCGGTTGCCACTTTGGCCACTTGGTAGCCACTTTGGCACATTCGGCACATCGGTGCCACTTGGTTGTCATTTTGGCATATTCAGCACCTTGGTAGTCACTTTGGCTACTTGGTAGCCACTTTGGCACATTCGGCACCTCGGTAGCCACTTTGGCACATTTGGCAACTCGGTAGCCACTTTGGCCACTTGGTAGCCACTTTGGCACATTCTGCACCACAATAGCCACTTTGGCCACATGGTAGTCACTTTGGCCACTTGGTAGCCACTTCGGCACACTTGGCACCTCGCTAGCCACTTTGGCCACTTGGTAGCCACTTTGGCACATTCTGCACCACGGTAGCCACTTTGGCCACTTGATAGCCACTTTGGCACATTCGGCACCTCTGTAGCCACTTTGGCCACTTGGTAGCCACTTTGGCACATTCGGCACCTCTATGGCCACTTTGGCCACTTGGTAGCCACTTTTGCCACTTGGTAGCCACTTTGGCACATTCGGCATCTCGGTAGCCACTTGGCACATTTGGCCCCTTGGTAGCCACTTTGGCCACTTGGTAGCCACTTTGGCACATACGGCACCTTGGTAGCCACTTTGGCCACTTGGTAGCCACTTTGGCACTTTCGGCACCTCGGTAGCCACTTTGGTCACTTGGTAGCCACTTTGGCACATTCGGCATCTCGGTAGCCACTTTGGCACATTCGGCCCCTTGGTAGCCACTTTGGCCACTTGGTAGCCACTTTGGCACATTCGGCATCTCGGTAGCCACTTTGGCACATCCGGCATCTTGGTAGCCACTTTGGCCACTTGGTAGCCACTTTGGCACTTTCGGCACCTCGGTAGCCACTTTGGCCACTTGGTAGCTACTTTGGCACATTCGGCATCTCGGTAGCCACTTTGGCACATTCGGCACCTCTGTAGCCACTTTGGCAACTTAGTAGCCACTTTGGCACATTCGGCACCTCGGTAGCCACTTTGGCCACTTGGTAGCCACTTTGGCACATTCGGCACCTCTGTAGCCACTTTGGCCACTTGGTAGCCACTTTGGCACATTCGCACCTCTGTAGCCACTTTGGCCACTTGGTAGCCACTTTGGCCACTTGGTAGCCACTTTAGCACATTTGGCACCTCGGTAGCCACTTTGACCACTTGGTAGCCACTTTGGCACATTCGGCACCTCTGTAGCCACTTGGTAGCCACTTTGGCCACTTGGCAGCCACTTTGGCACATTCGGCACCTCGGTAGCCACTTTGGCCACTTGGTAGCCACTTTGACCACTTGCTAGCCACTTTGGCACATTCGGCACCTCGGTAGCCACTTTGGCCACTTGGTAGCCACTTTAGCACATTTGGCACCTCGGTAGCCCTTTTGGCTACTTGGTAGCCACTTTGGCACATTCGGCACCCTAGTAGCCACTTTGGCCACTTAGTAGCCACTTTGGCACATTAGGCACCTCAGTAGCCACTTTGACCACTTGCTAGCCACTTTGGCACATTCGGCCCCTCGGTAGCCACTTTGGCCACTTGGTAGCCACTCTGGCACATTCGGCACCTCGGTAGCCACTTTGGCCACTTGGTAGCCACTTTGGCCACTTGGTAGCCTCTTTAGCACATTTGGCACCTCAGTAGCCACATTGGCCACTTGGTAGCCACTTTTGCACATTCGGCACCTTGGTAGCCACTTGGTAGCCACTTTGGCACATTCGTCACCTCTGTAGCCACTTTGGCCACTTGGTAGCCACTTTGGCCACTTGGTAGCCACTTTGGCACATTCGGCATCTCGGTAGCCACTTTGGCACATTCGGCCCCTTGGTAGCCACTTTGGCCACTTGGTAGCCACTTTGGCACATCCGGCACCTTGGTAGCCACTTTGGCCACTTGGTAGCCACTTTGGCACTTTCGGCACCTCGGTAGCCACTTTGGCCACTTGGTAGCCACTTTAGCACATTTGGCACCTCGGTAGCGACTTCGGCCATTTGGTAGCCACTTTGGCAACTTGGTAGCCACTTTAGCACCTCGGTAGCCACTTTGGCTACTTGGTAGCCACTTTGGCACATTCGGCACCCTAGTAGCCACTTTGGCCACTTGGTAGCCACTTTGCCCACTTGGTAGCCACTTTGGCACATTCGGCACCTTGTTGCCACTTTGGCCACTTGGTAGCCACTTTGGCTGCTTGGTAGCCACTTTGGCACATTCGGCACCTTGGTAGCCACTTTGGCTACTTGGTAGATACTTTGGCACATTCGGCACCCAAGTAGCGACTTTGGCCACTTGGTAGCCACTTTGGCACATTCGGCACCTCGGTAGCCACTTTGGCCACTTGGTAGTCACTTTGGCACATTAGGCACCTCAGTAGCCACTTTGGCCACTTAGTAGCCACTTTGGCCATTGCTAGGCACTTTAGCACATTTGGCACCTCGGTAGCCACTTTGGCTACTTGGTAGACACTTTGGCACATTAGGCACCTCAGTAGCCACTTTGGCCACTTAGTAGCCACTTTGGCCACTTGCTAGCCACTTTAGCACATTTGGCACCTCGGTAGCCACTTTGGCTACTTGGTAGCCACTTTGGCACATTCGGCACCCTAGTAGCCACTTTGGCCACTTGGTAGCCACTTTGGCACATTCGGCACCTCGGTAGCCACTTTGGCCTTGGTAGCCACTTTGGCACATTAGGCACCTCAGTAGCCACTTTGGCCACTTGGTAGCCACTTTGGCCACTTGCTAGCCACTTTGACACATTCGGCACCTCGGTAGCCACTTTGGCCACTTGGTAGCCACTTTGGCACATTAGGCACCTCAGTAGCCACTTTGGCCACTTAGGTAGCCACTTTGGCCACTTGCTAGCCACTTTAGCACATTTGGCACCTCGGTAGCCACTTTGACTACTTGGTAGCCACTTTAGCACATTTGGCACCTCGGTAGCCACTTTGGCTACTTGGTAGCCACTTTGACACATTCGGCACCCTAGTAGCCACTTTGGCCATTGGTAGCCACTTTGGCCAGTTGGTAGCCACTTTGGCACATTCGGCACCTCGGTAGCCACTTTGGCCACTTGGTAGCCACTTTGGCACATTAGGCACCTCAGTAGCCACTTTGGCCACTTGGTACCCACTTTGGCCACTTTCTAGCCACTTTGACACATTCGGCACCTCGGTAGCCACTTTGGCCACTTGGTAGCCACTTTGACACATTCGGCACCTCGGTAACCACTTTGGCCACTTGGTAGCCAATTTGGCCACTTGGTAGCCACTTTGGCACATTCGGCACCTCGGTAGCCACTTTGGCACATTGGGCACCTTGGTTGCCACTTTCGCCATGTTGACACATGCTGCCACTTTGCCTTGGGGGTCACTGTGGCGCTCCGGGCCCCCCAGGGGCCACCTTTGCACACTGGGCTTCTAAAGCCATTTTGGCGTCTGTGGGGCTTTTCAGAAGCCATTGGCGCGCTGCTTTTGGCCCTGTGTGCTGCCTGGGGCCCCTGTGTGCTGCCTGGGGCACTGCGCTGCCCCTTTAAGACCTTGAATCAGCGATCTGTCAGCTTCTATTAGCTAATACGGGTCATGTGTGGAAGCTGCATTTGCATAGCTGGCATCTTTGTAAGTCACTGCACCTGCGCTGTGACTTCAATCCATGTCAGTTGGGGGTCATGGAAAGGTCGCCATTAATTCCTATGGGAATTTTTTTGCTTAAAATGCGATATTTTTAAAAAACTACAAATCGGATCGACTCCAAAAATACATAGCACACCTGTCCCCACCGAGGGCTTCGAAACGCCGCCTGAACGGGGTCTCTGCGCCGAGCGGTTCGGGCCGCATTAATTGCAAGAAAACGCGGAGAAGAAGAAGAAGAATAAACTAGATGTGTATTTCCTGAAGGAACTACAGATTGTGCTTTGAATTGGTGCCCGGTAGTGTTGAGCGAACATGCTCGGACATGCTCCGTTAACCCTTGAGCATCGGGGTGCTCGGACATGCTCGGAACTCTGCAGAACACCTCATGTATTCGGGCAGGAAGCTCGGATGCCTGCCCAGCAAGTTTGGCGCCTGTTTTACAGCCAATAAACTTGCTGGAATGGCATAGCATCATAGTAATGCTGTAGCCATCTTTCTAGCAACCGGGTTATTTATAGCTGGTGTGGTAGTTGGTCCTTACAAACGCCTCACAGCTATATTATTGATTTATATGGGAGCCCATTGATTACAATGGGGCCATTAATTCCTATGGCAATTTATTTTTACGCCATTTTTTTACGCACGTTTTGAGGTGGCAAAAGTTTTTTTCTACAAAAATGTCCTCAGGGGGTTAACAGTCGGAGGAAAAAGACGGATTTTGGTAAGAACTTACCTGTAAAATCCTTTTCAGCGAAGGAAGGAAAGGAGACACACTAGTTCATAACTAGTGGGTAGGCGGAGCCCCAGATAGGATTGACACCTCAGATTAAAAAGAGTGTTGACCGGCCCCTCCAGCTCGGGCTCCTCCTACTCAGCTCTCCAGTTGTACATAAGCTTAAGGAAGAGCAATATCACCAGCGGAGCAACATAACCCCTTCTGAAGGACTTCAGAGAAAAAACATAAAAGTACAGGTTATGCATGCATGTAGGCAAAAATCACACAGTTCCAGGTACTACTCACTGAACCTGACTACCGCGATAAGCTGGCAATGCTGGAACAGAGCTGTAGCGCGTCGACCTCAGCCCAGAAAATCGCTATCAGAGAAGGGTCACGCTGCATCTGTAATACAGCAACACACTTCTGCCATGGGAGGGAGCTGTGTCTCCTTTCCTTCCTTCGCTGAAAAGGATTTTACAGGTAAGTTCTTACCAAAATCCGTCTTTCAGCTGCAGATGGAAGGAAAGGAGACACACTAGTTCATAACTAGTGGGACGTCCCAAAGCAGTCCAGAAATTAGGGTGGGAAAAAACCAAAAGAGGCAGAAACCCATCAACCTAGATAAATGCGCAAGAGGCGCCAAATACAAGTTAACTAAAACTTAAAATACCGCTGCCTGCAGGACCCTACGTCCTAAGGCCGCATCAGCGGAAGCACTGACGTCCACCTTATAAAACTTTGTAAATGTGTGGACGGAGCGCCAGGTCGCCGCTCGGCAGAGCTGAGCTGCCGAAGCCCCTTGATGAAAGGCCCACGATGAAGCCACAGCCCTCGTGGAATGAGCTCGAATCTTAATCGGGCAAGGTTCGCCTTTAAGACGGTAAGCCTCCAAAAATGGCTGACCGAATCCAACGAGCTATAAAAACCTTGGAAGCTCGTTGACCACGCCTGCGACCTGCTGGAATCACAAACAGAGAATCTGACTTCCTAAAACCTTGAGTAACAGACAAATAGAACTTCAAGGTCCGCACTAAATCCAATTTGTGCAAGTCCCGTTCCCTTGCATTTCTTGGGCCCGGGCAAAGCGAGGGGAATACAATATCCTGGTTAACATGAAATTGCGACACCACCTTAGGTAGAAAGTCGCCCCGTGTGCAAAGCACTACTCGATCCGGGTAAAACTCCAGGAAAGGAAGCGAGCAGGAAAGAGCTGCCAACTCAGAAACCCTTCTTAAAGAGGTTACCGCCACTAAGAAGGCAATCTTCCAAGAAATTAAAGAAAGGCTAGCAGAACCCATAGGCTCAAAAGGTACATGCTGAAGAGCCTCCAAGACAAGGTTGAGCCGCCAAGGAAACACAGACGCCTTCCGCGGTGGAAACTGACGGTTACTCCGCGAAAAAAGGAACGTACGTCCCTAAGCGAGGCGATAGCCTTCCGAAACAGCAAGGACAGGAAACCTGGCCTTTCAGAGTGCTAACTGCCAAACCTTTTGACCAGCCCATACTGCAGCAAAGCCAACAGATTGGGAATGGAAAAACTCCTCGGGTTCCTTGAAGACCCCGAACACCACGAAAAGAAGGCTTCCCAAGTCTTGTGATAAATCTTAGTGGTAGCCGGACCTCTGGCAGATCGCAGAGTGGCAATGACTTCAGCCGAGAAACCTCTACGGGTCAATATTTCGGTCTCAAGAGCCACGCCGTCAAACGCAGAGACTTCAAATCCGGATGACGAACGAGCCCCTGGGATAACACGTCCGGACGAAGAGGAAGTGGAAATGGCGGAGCCGCCAAAAGCGACACCAGTGTCGAGAACCACGTCCTCCTTGGCCAATCCGGGGCTATCAACATAGCCGGAATTCTCTCCAGTCTGATCCGACGCAGCACCAGAGGACGCAAGGACACCGGCGGAAACACATATACTAGCTCGAAATGGTCCAACGGAGTCAGGAGTCACCAGAGCATCCACCGCCACAGCCTTCGGATCCTTGTTCCTGGATATGAAGGTCGGTAGTTTGGCATTGACCCTGGATGCCATCAAATCCACTTGGGGAGTTCCCCAACGGGAACACAGCAGTGCAAAAATTTCCGGATGGAGACTCCATTCTCCAGGATCCATCCTCTCGCGACTGAGGAAGTCCGCCGTGGTATTCTGGACTCCTGGAATGTGAATCGCAGAGATGGCCGGAACCCTGGTCTCGGCCCATAGCAGGATCCGAGACACCTCTATCATGAGCCTGGAGCTCCTCGTCCCGCCTTGATGGTTGATATACGCGACCGCCGTCGCATTGTCTGCCTGCACTCGAACTGGCAGACCGCTCAAAGGGAGCGTCCAGTGTTGGAGGCAAAAGAAAAAATTGCCCTCAATTCCAGGATGTTGATCGGTAGAAAAGACTCTTCCGACGACCATACTCCCTGGATCCAAAGAACGTTCCAGACACCCCCCCAGCCCGTCAGGCTGGCATCGGTGGTTATGACCGACCACCTCGGAGGGAGGAAAAATTTCCCCAGGGATAACGCTCCTGGACATAACCACCATCCTAGGGATTCTCGCACCCTGTGAGAGATGATGACGCTGCAATCCAGAGAAGCTTGCGATCGATCCCAATGACTCAGAATGAGCCTTTGGAGGGCCCTGGGATGAAATTGGTCAAACGGAAGTGCCTCCATGGACGTCAAACCCAGAAGGCGCATACACTTCCGAAAGGACATTGCTGTCGCAGACCTCATAATCTGTACATGTCGAAAGAGACATGCCCGCTTGTCTGGAGGAAGGGACACCACCGTCCGTAACGTGTCGAAATGCATTCCCAAAAACAGGATTGACTTCCAGAGACGACTTCTCCCAATTGACCAGCCACCCGAAATCCTCCAGGAGCTGAAAGGATAGATTGCGAGTCGTCCCCGCCTCCTCCTTTGAGGACGCCACAATCAGAAGGTCGTCCAGGTAGGGAAATCGTAACCCCGTCTTCGAAGAATTGCCATGAGGGGCGCTAGAATTTTTGTAAAAACTTTGGGCGCCGAGGCCAAGCCGAATGACAGACCACAAACTGGTAATGGTCCTGACCTATGGCAAAACGAAGGAAGCGCCGGTGAGCCCTTCCGACGGGAACATGCAAATAAACGTCACGAATGTCGATTGACCAAAAAGACGTTCTGCGACAGGGCTGCCACAACGAAGCGAAGTGACTCCATGCGGAATTTTCGGGATGTAAACATGCCGATTCAATCTTTGAAATTCAAAATAGGGCGAAATTTGTCCTCCTTTTTGGGGACCACAAAGAGGATGGAATAAGAATCCTCTTCCCCGGTCCTCTGCGGAACCGGTATCACCACACCCTTCTGCAGAAGGGAATCGACCTCTCGTAGTAGAGCGGCAAATAGCTCGGCTCTGACGGAATGCGAGATTGGCAAAACCTGTCCGGGGGTCGAGAAAGAAACTCTATGAAGTAACCTGCTAACACAACCTGTGTCACCCAGGCGTCCGACACACGGGAAACCGAAGTCGGTTTGAATTGGAGTAAACGACCCTCCACTCGAGAGCGCTCGAGTGAGACCCAGACGTCAGACCGCTTTAGCGTATTTTTTGCCAGCTTCTGTCTTAATGAAAGTTCTGTTTCCAGGGTATGCGGAATTTCTGAGAATTCCCCCCCTTTTTTTTTTTTTTTTTAAAAAAGAGAGGAACGACCCAAACCCCCAGAGGGTTGACCGGATCATCCCCTGGACCGAAAGGACCGCCGACAACTACCGGCACTAGTCCTGCCAGACGCAGAAGTCACAGCTCTGCGCTGCGGTAAAGCTGTTTCTTTTGCCTCAGAAATCAGCTCTGTGAGGTCAGATTCAAATAGCTGACCACCTTGTAAGCTAAAGATAGCAAACCCTGCTTGGAAACCGCGTTCCACTGTCTAAGCCACAGTGCTCTTCTAACTGTGACTGCCGACGATTGCGCCCTGGATAGCAGTGACGCAGAATCCTTCAACTTGAAAAGCCCATCTATCTCGATAGAGGGGATCCTGTTATGTTTCGGTAGCTGAGGAGTGCAGGTAAAAAAGGCAATACACCAGAGCAGTTGGAATCTATGAGATTGCAGTACCCTGACTAACACCACAACTAGAGGCAGCCGTGGAGCGTTCCTACGCTGGTCTAAGACGCCTCGTCACAGCCTGAGAAACTAACTACACCTAAAGATAGAAATAGGAAAGCTATCTGCCCCGGAGCAGAACCCCAAAGATAACAGAAAGCCCCCAAACATGTAATGGCGGTTAGACAAGATGAAATACAGACACAGAAAGAAAATAGTATGAGCAAACGCTGGGGCCCAAACTAACTAAATAGAAAAGGATAGGAAGGGTACTTACTGCAATCCCAGAAAACCCTGAAAAGCACCAACTCTACTAATTTCAAAAAACACCTGAGATCACACGACCTCTTCCACCTAAATTAGTTCTCTGGTGTAACAAAATCAAAACAGCAGCCACTGAAAAAACTGGAAAAAGCAAAAGTACAAACATCAGTGGCTGAACTAAACTGAGAGGGCAAAAGCCCCCGGAGGCGACCCTGAAGGCCCCCACAGAAGTACAGGACAAAATGCAAAAATATAGCACAAAAAACAAAAAGAAGAAAATGTCTTATCTGTTAGCAGGAGATGCAGACACGACACAGCAGGCTACAAGGGAAACAGAAATGAAGGATTCAGACCAGAACAATTGATCACCGGCAACCCGGATGGGAAGGTGACTCCCTTATATAAGACCAGTCAGTAACACCTGATTCCCAGTCCTCACAATCTTCACTGGACAGACCAGCACCGCTTGTAACCACCAGAGGAAGCCTCTGCTCAGAACTAATCTCAAACCCATTCACAACAGTACCCCCCCCTTGAGGAGGGGTCACCGAACCCTCATTTGAGCAACCAGGTCGGTCAGGATGAGTTCTATGATACGCACGGATAAGTCTCCTAGCATGGATGTCCGAAGCAAACACCCAAGAATTGTCTTCCTGACCATAACCTCTCCATTTAACCAAATACTGGAGTTTCCGTCTAGAAAAACGAGAATCTAATATTTTCTCAACCACATACTCCAGATTGCCCTCAACCAAAACAGGGTCAGGAGGCACAGCAGCAGGAACCACTGGCTCAACTAACCTCTTCAACAAGGACTTGTGGAACACGTTATGGATCTTAAATGTCCCTGGAAGAAGCAAACTAAAAGAAACAGGATTAATAATCTCCATGATCTTATAAGGTCCAATGAACCTAGGCTTAAATTTAGGAGATGGTACTCTCATAGGAATATTCTTTGAGGACAACCAGACCAAGTCCCCCACTTTAAACCGAGGACCATCAGTCCTATGCCGGTTAGCAAACCGCTGGCCTTCTCCTGAGAGAGGGACAACCTCTCCACTACCTGGTCCCAAATCTGTTGCATACGCTCCACAACAGAGTCAACACCTGGACAGACAGAAGCCTCCGTCTGTCCTGAAGAAAATTGAGGGTGAAACCCAGAATTACAGAAAAATGGAGACATCAAAGTGGCAGAGCTAGCCCTATTATTAAGAGCAAACTCAGCCAAAGGCAAAAAAGAGACCCAGTCATCCTGATCAGCAGACACAAAGCATCTTAGATAAGTCTCCAATGTCTGGTTTGTTCTCTCAGTTTGACCATTGGTCTGAGGATGAAATGCCGAGGAGAAAGACAATTGAACACCCAGTTTAGAACAAAAAGTCCTCCAAAATCTGGAAACAAACTGGACTCCTCTGTCAGACACAATGTTCTCAGGAATGCCGTGTAAACGAACCACGTGCTGAAGGAACAACGGCACCAATTCAGAGGAGGAAGGCAACTTAGGTAATGGCACAAGATGTATCATTTTGGAAAACCTATCACAAATTACCCAGATGGTGGTCATTCTCTGAGAAACAGGAAGGTCGGAAATGAAATCCATAGAGATATGGGTCCATGGTCTCTTGGGCACAGGCAATGGCATCAACAAACCACTAGAGCGAGAGCAAGGCTTGGAGTGAGAGCAAGTCCCGCAGGACTGCACAAATTCCCTGACATCACGAGACAAGGTAGGCCACCAAAAGGACCGACTAACCAAGTCTCTGGTACCAAAAATTCCGGGATGCCCAGCCAATGCGGAACAATGAATCTCAGACATCACACTCTTTTTCCACTGGTCCGGGACAAACAATTTTCCAACAGGGCAGCACTCGGGCCTATCCTCCTGACACCCCTCCAGAGCAAGTCTCAAATTGGGCGAGATGGCGGAAAGAACTACACCCTCTTTCAAAATAACAGAAGGATCAGATAACTCAGGAGAGTCCACAAGGAAACTCCTCGAGAGGGCATCCGCCTTAACATTCTTAGTGCCAGGAAGAAAGGAAACCACAAAATTAAAACGTGTGAAAAACAAGGCCCACCTGGCCTGTCTAGGATTGAGTCGCTTGGCAGATTCCAGATAGACCAGATTCTTATGGTCCGTAAGGACCACCACCTGATGTTTGGCTCCCTCCAGCCAATGTCTCCACTTTTCAAAAGCCCACTTCATGGCCAATAACTCCCGATTACCCACGTCATAATTACGTTCAGTAGGAGAAAATTTTCGAGAGAAAAAGGCACAAGGGTTACTTTTAGAGGTCTCTGGATCTTTTTGGGACAAAACGGCACCTGCCCCAATTTCAGAGGCATCAACCTCCACCTGAAATGGCAGAGAAACATCAGGCTGCCGTAGAACAGGAGCAGAAGTGAATCTCTGCTTAAGTTCCTGAAATGCAGAGACTGCCTCAGGAGGCCAATTCACCACATCAGAACCCTTTCTGGTCAAATCAGTTAATGGTTTAACAATAACCGAGAAATTACCAATAAATTTACGATAAAAATTGGCAAAACCCAAAAATCTCTGAAGAGCCTTTAATGAAGTAGGTTGGACCCAATCACAGATGGCCTGAACCTTGACCGGGTCCATTTCAATAACAGATGGGGACAAAATGAATCCCAGAAATGAGATCCTCTGTACGCCAAAAAGACACTTTGATCCCTTCACATACAGAGCATTCTCTCTCAAAATCTGGAATACAGTTCAAACATGTTTCACATGAGAGTCCCAGTCATTAGAAAAAATCAAGATATCATCCAAATAAACAATCAGAAATTTGTCCACAAAATCCCTGAAAATGTCATTCATGAAGGACTGGAAGACGGAAGGAGCATTAGTGAGCCCAAAGGGCATCACTAGGTACTCAAAGTGCCCTTCAGGGGTATTGAATGCCGTCTTCCATTCATCCCCGTGCTTAATGCGAATAAGGTTATACGCCCCCCTGAGGTCAAGCTTGGTAAACCAAGTAGCGTTTTTCACCCTGGAAAACAGGTCAGAAATCAAGGGTAACGGGTATTGATATTTCACAGTAATATTGTTCAAGAGACGATAATCAATACACGGCCTTAATGAACCATCCTTTTTGGCCACAAAGAAAAAACCGGCACCTAAGGGTGAAGAGGATGGTCTGATATGACCCTTCTCCAATGATTCCTTGATATAAGACCGCATAGCGTCATGTTCAGGTACAGACAAGTTAAAAAGGCGACCTTTAGGAATTTACTACCCGGCACTAATTCAATAGCGCAGTCATAGCTCCTATGGGGAGGCAAGGATGCAGATTTACTTTCGCTAAACACATCAGAAAAATCAATCAAAAAGTCAGGAACATCCTGAGCCTGGGGGAGGCAGAAAAAAACAGGAGTGTTGGTATTAACACATTGGCAGCCCCAACTGGTTACAGACACAGATTTCCAATCCAAAACAGGATTATGAGACTGTAACCAAGGGAAACCCAGCACGATAATGTCATGCAGATTATACAGAACCAAAAATTTGCAGCACTCCTGGTGATCAGGTTCAACCCTCATTATCACCTGAGTAGAAAACTAGGGTTTATTCTCAGCCAAAGGGGTAGAATCGATCCCCAGTAGGGAATAGATTTCTGTAGGGGTATCAAGGGAAACCCACAACGTTTAGCAAAATCATAATCCATCAGGTTAATAGCTGCTCCAGAATCAACGAAAGCCTGAGCAGAAAATGAGGACAGAGAGCATATCAGAGTGACAGTTAATAAAAACTTAGTCTGAACACTACCCAAGACAACTGAGCGTGCAAAACGTCTTCCCCGCTTAGGGCAGACTGAAATAGCATGAGAGGCATCACCACAGTAGAAACATAACCATTGCGCTTTCGAAACTCATGACGCTGTGCCCCAGACACCACTCTATCACACTGCATGGGTTCAGAAGCTGGTTCACAAGGCAACACCATTCCACGCATACTTCTCCGCTCACGCAAACGTCTGTCAATTTGAATTGCTAATGACATAGAATCATTGAGACCAGAGGGGACAGGGAATCCCACCATAACATCCTTTACAATTTCTGACAGACCCTTCCGGAAAAGGGCTGCCAAAGCGTCGTCATTCCATTTGGTCAGGACTGCCCACCTACGGAATCTCTGACAGTATAACTCAGCGTCATAAAACCCCTGATTTAATGCCAACAAGGCTTTTTCAGCTTGATCAGTGACATTAGGCTCATCGTACAATAACCCCAAAGCCTGAAAAAATGCATCAACATCACTCAAAACAGGAACCCCAGGTGTCAGGGAAAAAGCCCAATCCTGAGGATCGCCGCGCAGGAGAGAGATGATAATTTGAACCTGCTGCGCTGCGTTCCCTGAGGACTTAGATTTTAAGGCAAAAAACAATTTACAATTATTTTTGAAATTCTGAAACTTAGCTCGATCCCCCAAAAACAAATCTGGCATGGGAATCCTAGGCTCCACAACAGGCAACCCAGCAAGATAGGTAGCAATACTCCGAACCTCAGTGGCAAGCTGATCCACACGGCCAGACAACCGTGCAAACTCCATTGAGAGAAAAGATCCTCCCCAGCACCCAGAGATACAGAGGGAAAAAAAAAAAGCAACAAACAGAAAAATATCTCTGACAAGTCTGACAACCTTTTTTCTTTCACAATATTTTTTCCCTTCTGTGAGTACCATACAATTTTCAATTTTTGGACCGGTGATACTGTTATGTTTCGGTAGCTGAGGAGTGCAGGTAAAAAAGGCAATACACCAGAGCAGTTGGAATCTATGAGATTGCAGTACCCTGACTAACACCACAACTAGAGGCAGCCGTGGAGCGTTCCTACGCTGGTCCTAGATGCCTCGTCACAGCCTGAGAAACTAACTACACCTAAAGATAGAAATAGGAAAGCTATCTGCCCCGGAGCAGAACCCCAAAGATAACAGAAAGCCCCCAAACATGTAATGGCGGTTAGACAAGATGAAATACAGACACAGAAAGAAAATAGTATGAGCAAACGCTGGGGCCCAAACTAACTAAATAGAAAAGGATAGGAAGGGTACTTACTGCAATCCCAGAAAACCCTGAAAAGCACCAACTCTACTAATTTCAAAAAACACCTGAGATCACACGACCTCTTCCACCTAAATTAGTTCTCTGGTGTAACAAAATCAAAACAGCAGCCACTGAAAAAACTGGAAAAAGCAAAAGTACAAACATCAGTGGCTGAACTAAACTGAGAGGGCAAAAGCCCCCGGAGGGGACCCTGAAGGCCCCCACAGAAGTACAGGACAAAATGCAAAAATATAGCACAAAAAACAAAAAGAAGAAAATGTCTTATCTGTTAGCAGGAGATGCAGACACGACACAGCAGGCTACAAGGGAAACAGAAATGAAGGATTCAGACCAGAACAATTGATCACCGGCAACCCTGATGGAAGGTGACTCCCTTATATAAGACCAGTCAGTAACACCTGATTCCCAGTCCTCACAATCTTCACTGGACAGACCAGCACCGCTTGTAACCACCAGAGGAAGCCTCTGCTCAGAACTCATCTCAAACCCATTCACAACAGTACCCCCCCCTTGAGGAGGGGTCACCGAACCCTCATTTGAGCAACCAGGTCGGTCAGGATGAGTTCTATGATACGCACGGATAAGTCTCCTAGCATGGATGTCCGAAGCAAACACCCAAGAATTGTCTTCCTGACCATAACCTCTCCATTTAACCAAATACTGGAGTTTCCGTCTAGAAAAACGAGAATCTAATATTTTCTCAACCACATACTCCAGATTTCCCTCAACCAAAACAGGGTCAGGAGGCACAGCAGCAGGAACCACTGGCTCAACAAACCTCTTCAACAAGGACTTGTGGAACACGTTATGGATCTTAAATGTCCCTGGAAGAAGCAAACGAAAAGAAACAGGATTAATAATCTCCATGATCTTATAAGGTGCAATGAACCTAGGCTTAAATTTAGGAGATGCTACTCTCATAGGAATATTCTTTGAGGACAACCAGACCAAGTCCCCCACTTTAAACCGAGGACCATCAGTCCTATGCCGGTTAGCAAACCGCTGGGCCTTCTCCTGAGAGAGGGACAACCTCTCCACTACCTGGTCCCAAATCTGTTGCATACGCTCCACAACAGAGTCAACACCTGGACAGACAGAAGCCTCCGTCTGTCCTGAAGAAAATTGAGGGTGAAACCCAGAATTACAGAAAAATGGAGACATCAAAGTGGCAGAGCTAGCCCTATTATTAAGAGCAAACTCAGCCAAAGGCAAAAAAGAGACCCAGTCATCCTGATCAGCAGACACAAAGCATCTTAGATAAGTCTCCAATGTCTGGTTTGTTCTCTCAGTTTGACCATTGGTCTGAGGATGAAATGCCGAGGAGAAAGACAATTGAACACCCAGTTTAGAACAAAAAGTCCTCCAAAATCTGGAAACAAACTGGACTCCTCTGTCAGACACAATGTTCTCAGGAATGCCGTGTAAACGAACCACGTGCTGAAGGAACAACGGCACCAATTCAGAGGAGGAAGGCAACTTAGGTAATGGCACAAGATGTATCATTTTGGAAAACCTATCACAAATTACCCAGATGGTGGTCATTCTCTGAGAAACAGGAAGGTCGGAAATGAAATCCATAGAGATATGGATCCATGGTCTCTTGGGCACAGGCAATGGCATCAACAAACCACTAGAGCGAGAGCAAGGCTTGGAGCGAGAGCAAGTCCCGCAGGACTGCACAAATTCCCTGACATCACGAGACAAGGTAGGCCACCAAAAGGACCGACTAACCAAGTCTCTGGTACCAAAAATTCCGGGATGCCCAGCCAATGCGGAACAATGAATCTCAGACATCACACTCTTTTTCCACTGGTCCGGGACAAACAATTTTCCAACAGGGCAGCACTCGGGCCTATCCTCCTGACACCCCTCCAGAGCAAGTCTCAAATTGGGCGAGATGGCGGAAAGAACTACACCCTCTTTCAAAATAACAGAAGGATCAGATAACTCAGGAGAGTCCACAAGGAAACTCCTCGAGAGTGCATCCGCCTTAACATTCTTAGCGCCAGGAAGAAAGGAAACCACAAAATTAAAACGTGTGAAAAACAAGGCCCACCTGGCCTGTCTAGGATTGAGTCGCTTGGCAGATTCCAGATAGACCAGATTCTTATGGTCCGTAAGGACCACCACCTGATGTTTGGCTCCCTCCAGCCAATGTCTCCACTCTTCAAAAGCCCACTTCATGGCCAATAACTCCCGATTACCCACGTCATAATTACGTTCAGTAGGAGAAAATTTTCGAGAGAAAAAGGCACAAGGGTTACTTTTAGAGGTCTCTGGATCTTTTTGGGACAAAACGGCACCTGCCCCAATTTCAGAGGCATCAACCTCCACCTGAAATGGCAGAGAAACATCAGGCTGCCGTAGAACAGGAGCAGAAGTGAATCTCTGCTTAAGTTCCTGAAATGCAGAGACTGCCTCAGGAGGCCAATTCACCACATCAGAACCCTTTCTGGTCAAATCAGTTAATGGTTTAACAATAACCGAGAAATTACCAATAAATTTACGATAAAAATTGGCAAAACCCAAAAATCTCTGAAGAGCCTTTAATGAAGTAGGTTGGACCCAATCACAGATGGCCTGAACCTTGACCGGGTCCATTTCAATAACAGATGGGACAAAATGAATCCCAGAAATGAGATCCTCTGTACGCCAAAAAGACACTTTGATCCCTTCACATACAGAGCATTCTCTCTCAAAATCTGGAATACAGTTCAAACATGTTTCACATGAGAGTCCCAGTCATTAGAAAAAAATCAAGATATCATCCAAATAAACAATCAGAAATTTGTCCACAAAATCCCTGAAAATGTCATTCATGAAGGACTGGAAGACGGAAGGAGCATTAGTGAGCCCAAAGGGCATCACTAGGTACTCAAAATGCCCTTCAGGGGTATTGAATGCCGTCTTCCATTCATCCCCGTGCTTAATGCGAATAAGGTTATACGCCCCCCTGAGGTCAAGCTTGGTAAACCAAGTAGCGTTTTTCACCCTGGAAAACAGGTCAGAAATCAAGGGTAACGGGTATTGATATTTCACAGTAATATTGTTCAAGAGACGATAATCAATACACGGCCTTAATGAACCATCCTTTTTGGCCACAAAGAAAAAACCGGCACCTAAGGGTGAAGAGGATGGTCTGATATGACCCTTCTCCAATGATTCCTTGATATAAGACCGCATAGCGTCATGTTCAGGTACAGACAAGTTAAAAAGGCGACCTTTAGGGAATTTACTACCCGGCACTAATTCAATAGCGCAGTCATAGCTCCTATGGGGAGGCAAGGATGCAGATTTACTTTCGCTAAACACATCAGAAAAATCAATCAAAAAGTCAGGAACATCCTGAGCCTGGGGGAGGCAGAAAAAAACAGGAGTGTTGGTATTAACACATTGGCAGCCCCAACTGGTTACAGACACAGATTTCCAATCCAAAACAGGATTATGAGACTGTAACCAAGGGAAACCCAGCACGATAATGTCATGCAGATTATACAGAACCAAAAATTTGCAGCACTCCTGGTGATCAGGTTCAACCCTCATTATCACCTGAGTAGAAAACTGGGGTTTATTCTCAGCCAAAGGGGTAGAATCGATCCCCAGTAGGGGAATAGACTTCTGTAGGGGTATCAAGGGAAACCCACAACGTTTAGCAAAATCATAATCCATCAGGTTAATAGCTGCTCCAGAATCAACGAAAGCCTGAGCAGAAAATGAGGACAGAGAGCATATCAGAGTGACAGTTAATAAAAACTTAGTCTGAACACTACCCAAGACAACTGAGCGTGCAAAACGTCTTCCCCGCTTAGGGCAGACTGAAATAGCATGAGAGGCATCACCACAGTAGAAACATAACCATTGCGCTTTCGAAACTCATGACGCTGTGCCCCAGACACCACTCTATCACACTGCATGGGTTCAGAAGCTGGTTCACAAGGCAACACCATTCCACGCATACTTCTCCGCTCACGCAAACGTCTGTCAATTTGAATTGCTAATGACATAGAATCATTGAGACCAGAGGGGACAGGGAATCCCACCATAACATCCTTTACAATTTCTGACAGACCCTTCCGGAAAAGGGCTGCCAAAGCGTCGTCATTCCATTTGGTCAGGACTGCCCACCTACGGAATCTCTGACAGTATAACTCAGCGTCATAAAACCCCTGATTTAATGCCAACAAGGCTTTTTCAGCTTGATCAGTGACATTAGGCTCATCGTACAATAACCCCAAAGCCTGAAAAAATGCATCAACATCACTCAAAACAGGATCCCCAGGTGCCAGGGAAAAAGCCCAATCCTGAGGATCGCCGCGCAGGAGAGAGATGATAATTTGAACCTGCTGCGCTGCGTTCCCTGAGGACTTAGATTTTAAGGCAAAAAACAATTTACAATTATTTTTGAAATTCTGAAACTTAGATCGATCCCCCAAAAACAAATCTGGCATGGGAATCCTAGGCTCCACAACAGGCAACCCAGCAAGATAGGTAGCAATACTCCGAACCTCAGTGGCAAGCTGATCCACACGGCCAGACAACCGTGCAAACTCCATTGAGAGAAAAGATCCTCCCCAGCACCCAGAGATACAGAGGGAAAAAAAAAAAGCAACAAACAGAAAAATATCTCTGACAAGTCTGACAACCTTTTTTCTTTCACAATATTTTTTCCCTTCTGTGAGTACCATACAATTTTCAATTTTTGGACCGGTGATACTGTTATGTTTCGGTAGCTGAGGAGTGCAGGTAAAAAAGGCAATACACCAGAGCAGTTGGAATCTATGAGATTGCAGTACCCTGACTAACACCACAACTAGAGGCAGCCGTGGAGCGTTCCTACGCTGGTCCTAGACGCCTCGTCACAGCCTGAGAAACTAACTACACCTAAAGATAGAAATAGGAAAGCTATCTGCCCCGGAGCAGAACCCCAAAGATAACAGAAAGCCCCCAAACATGTAATGTCGGTTAGACAAGATGAAATACAGACACAGAAAGAAAATAGTATGAGCAAACGCTGGGGCCCAAACTAACTAAATAGAAAAGGATAGGAAGGGTACTTACTGCAATCCCAGAAAACCCTGAAAAGCACCAACTCTACTAATTTCAAAAAACACCTGAGATCACACGACCTCTTCCACCTAAATTAGTTCTCTGGTGTAACAAAATCAAAACAGCAGCCACTGAAAAAACTGGAAAAAGCAAAAGTACAAACATCAGTGGCTGAACTAAACTGAGAGGGCAAAAGCCCCCGGAGGGACCCTGAAGGCCCCCACAGAAGTACAGGACAAAATGCAAAAATATAGCACAAAAAACAAAAAGAAGAAAATGTCTTATCTGTTAGCAGGAGATGCAGACACGACACAGCAGGCTACAAGGGAAACAGAAATGAAGGATTCAGACCAGAACAATTGATCACCGGCAACCCTGATGGGAAGGTGACTCCCTTATATAAGACCAGTCAGTAACACCTGATTCCCAGTCCTCACAATCTTCACTGGACAGACCAGCACCGCTTGTAACCACCAGAGGAAGCCTCTGCTCAGAACTCATTCACAACAGGATCCATCTTGTCACGCCGTCCGTAGATGGTTCCAACGGCTCAGGGAAACTTTACAAGTACACATAGATCCTTAATACTGAATCCATGACCCGCGGCCTCGCAGATGGATATTGTTGCCATCTCCATTTTTCTGTCCAGCAGGTCCTGCAGACTCGCCTTCCTTTACCAGGAAGATTTGCTAAGCTGGGATAAAGAGACATTCACTTCAGGAGATCCAATTAACAATCAACTCCGTCGAAAACGGATACAGATTGTAAAGCCGTCGCGACCTATGCGACTCCTGAAACATCCGGGCCGACTTACCAGGACGCCTAGTTACCTCTCTCTGGTAACTGTAACGCCCTCATGGCTGCAATAGTACTGGTCCATGAGAGAGGCAGAGTGTCCCTGCCGATCCTCCTTGTCCGAAACGGACATCTTCGCTACGCGAGAAGGAAGGCACCGATTTGTCTCGCTTCCTTGAGAGGATCTAGCTGACACTCCATAACCTAGAAGGTCAGACAGGCCATCATAGAAACTAGCGAGGGCCTCCATTTTGACACCACTGGAACCTCCGACTGCTGCGCATGACGCCGTCGGGTCTGCGTGTCAGATTCTGACATGTCCTTGCACAGTATATGGCAGGTTAAACCTGTCAGTAACTAGAACAGTGAGTTTCTTAAAGAAAAACAATCGCTGAAGGGTTAAAGCTCTTAAAGAGAGAGCTACCCCAGCATTAAGAGTTAACCGCCTAAGAAGGGTTAAAGTAGCAGACTCCCCACAACCTTGATAATGAAAAAGTTGTGCGAGCCCCAAGTGCCTCTTATAAGGCAGCAGCTGCAGGACAGCTTTTTATGCCACACTAACAGAAAAAACGTTCCACAAGATCGCTAAAAATTGCGCTGTTTTGTATATCGCAATGATCGCCAAAGTTGTTAAAGAGATCGCTAACCGCTTATGCGATGTTAATGAGATCGCCCAGATTGGCAGCTACTAGCGACATTAAAAAATGATCACACAAACGATCGCATTAGTATGCGTCGTTATCAGGATCGTTAGTGGAATGTATAGTGGCAGTATTAAAATCGCAGACTCCCCACAAACTCTTTATTATTATTGAAAAGAGTGTGCGAGCCCCTTATGCGATAACAGCCGCAGGACAGCGCAGTCTGTCACTCATTAGTGCCCCAGAAGGCGCCCGCGCTGTGGGGGTGAAGGGGTTAAGCTTCTGCCTGCGGGCTAGAAGCGACTCACCCAGCTGGTAACAGTGTAACATCTTGTCGGGAGGGAGGAGGGAGAAGAGCCAGAAGAAGCTTTCAGCCTGCTTCTTTAATGGCCGCCGCGCTGTGCCTCCGTGTGCTCCATGAGGGAAGCTGGAAATGGAGACAGCAGTAAAGCGCGCGCTCAGAGCGGCGCGAAAATTCAAATAAAAAGGCGCGCACTCCTCTCCTATGTCCTGCAGGCATCCACCTGCGGACAAAAAACACCAGTCACCGACATGTAATGTACAGCGGCTGCCGCAGCAGTCGCTTAAACACTCACACACACTAATAAAAATGCGTGGTACTCACCAGCCGAAGCACCACAGGGACCCCCAGGGGTTTCTGGCGCGTGCCCATGCTTCCCCCCAGGGCGGGATCGCAGTGACCCCTGCAGCGCGGTTTGCGTCCCCGCCAGGGAAGCCATCCTCATCCCCCCGGGCCGACAGGGTTCTGCTGGGACCACCATTAGGGTAATACAGATCCGCCAAGGGAGAGGTGGGAGTCCAGCAGCGCTGAGACCCCTGAGACCTCTAGACCACATTTGGTGATCCAAGTCTCTTGTCCGATAAAAAATAATAAAATCTTCTGAGGAGCTGCTTCCAGCAGCGACTATCCTCTGAGACCTCAAATTGTAAACTGGAGAGCTGAGTAGGAGGAGCCCGAGCTGGAGGGGCCGGTCAACACTCTTTTTAATCTGAGGTGTCAATCCTATCTGGGGCTCCGCCTACCCACTAGTTATGAACTAGTGTGTCTCCTTTCCTTCCATCTGCAGCTGAAATATCATTTTTCGATTTTAAAAAATTCCAAGCCTGAGACGTACATTTAAGTTCAAAATCAATGCATTCCAATGGGAAGATTTTTTTTTCACACGTAAAGGGTTAAAAAGCAAAAAATCCGATCGACTCCAAAAATACTTAGCACACCTGTCATGGCGGCTAGCTTCAAAACCTTGTTTGAACGGAGTCTGTACACCGAGCGGTTCGGGCTGTATTAATTGCGCAAATCTGGAGAAGAAGAAGAACACGGAAAAAGAATAATGTGAATAACAATATAGTGCTTTTTCCAAAGCACAATAACTAGATGGGCATTTCCTGAAGGAAATACATGGTGATTGAACAGCGCTGCCAGCTTTACAGCAGTGCATCAGGTGTCGACTGTCAGAAAGTAAAGTTAGAATATGAATGTTGTGTATAGCGATGGCACAACCTGGGATGGGTCGTATATGGCCCCTTGGTAGCCACTTTGATGTGCGGTGCCCCCTGTCAGCCACTTTGGCCTCTTGGTAGCCATTTTGGCATGCAAGAATCCATGGTAGCCACTTTGATGCACACAGCCCCTCGGTAGCCACTTTGGCCACTTGGTAGCCACTTTGGCACATTCGGCACCTCGGTAGCCACTTGGTAGCCACTTTGGCACATTTGGCTCCTCGGTGCCACTTGGTAGCCACTTTGGCATATTCAGCACATTGGTAGCCACTTTGGATACTTGGTAGCCACTTTGGCACATTCGGCACCTCGGTAGCCACTTTGGCACATTCGGCACCTCGATAGCCACTTTGGCCACTTGGTAGCCACTTTGGCACATTTTGCACCTTTGTAGCCACTTTGGCCACTTGGTAGCCACTTTGGCACATTCGGCACCTCGGTGCCACTTGGTAGCCACTTTGGCATATTCAGCACCTTGGCAGCCACTTTGGCTACTTGGTAGCCACTTTGGCACATTCGGCACCTGGTTAGCCACTTTGGCACATTCGGCACCTCGGTAGCCACTTTGGCCACTTGATAGCCACTTTGGCACATTTTGCACCCCTGTAGCCACTTTGGCCACTTGGTAGCCACTTTGGCACATTCTGCACCACGGTAGCCACTTTGGCCACTTGGTAGCCACTTTGGCACATTTTGCACCTCTGTAGCCACTTTGGCCACTTGGTAGCCACTTTGGCCACTTGGTAGCCACTTTGGCACATTTGGCACCTCGGTAGCCACTTTGGCCACTTGGTAGCCACTTTGGCACATTTGGCACCTCGGTAGCCACTTTTGCCACTTGGTAGCCACTTTGGCACATTCTGCACCACGGTAGCCACTTTGGCCACTTGGTAGCCACTTTGGCCACTTGGTAGCCACTTTGGCACATTTGGCACCTCGGTAGCCACTTTGGCCACTTGGTAGCCACTTTGGCACATTTGGCACCTCGGTAGCCACTTTTGCCACTTGGTAGCCACTTTGGCACATTCTGCACCACGGTAGCCACTTTGGCCACTTGGTAGCCACTTTAGCACATTCGGCACCTCTGTAGCCACTTTGGCTACTTGGTAGCCACTTTGGCACATTCGGCACCTTGTTAGCCACTTTGGCCACTTGGTAGCCACTTTGGCACATTTTGCACCCCTGTAGCCCCTTTGGCCACTTGGTAGCCACTTTGTCTCATTTTGCACCTCTGCAGCCACTTTGGCCACTTGGTAGCCACTTTGGCACATTTGGCACCTCGGTAGCCACTTTGGCCACTTGGTAGCCACTTTGGCACATTCTGCACCACGGTAGCCACTTTGGCCACTTGGTAGCCACTTTAGCACATTCGGCACCTCTGTAGCCACTTTGGCCACTTGGTAGCCACTTTGGCACATTCTGCACCTCCGTAGCCACTTTGGCCACACGGTAACCACTTTGATACATTCAGCACCTCTGCAGCCACTTGGTAGCCACTTTGGCCACTTGGTAGCCACTTTGGCACATTCGGAACTTCGGTGCCACTTGGTAGCCACTTTGGCACATTCGGCACCTCGTTAGCCACTTTGGCCACTTGGTAGCCACTTTGGCACATTTTGCACCCCTGTAGCCCCTTTGGCCACTTGGTAGCCACTTTGGCACATTCTGCACCTCTGTAGCCACTTTGGCCACTTGGAAGCCACTTTGGCACATTTGGCACCTCCGTAGCCACTTGGCCACATGGTAACCACTTTGGCCACTTGGTAGCGACTTTAGCACATTTGGCACCTCGGTAGCCACTTTGGCCACTTGGTAGCCACTTTGGCACATTCAGCACCTCTGTTACCACTTTGGCCACTTGGTAGCCACTTTGGCACATTCGGCACTTCGGTAGCCACTTTGGCCACTTGGTGGCCACTTTGGCACATTCAGCACCTCGGTAGCCACTATGGCCACTTGGTAGTCACTTTGGCCACTTGGTAGCTACTTTAGCACATTTGGCACCTCGGTAGCCACTTTTGCCACTTGGTAGCCACTTTGGCACATTCGGCACCTCGGTAGCCACTTTGGCCACTTGGTACCACTTTGGCACATTCGGTACCTTGGTAGCCACTTTGGCCACTTGGTAGCCACTTTAGCACATTCGGCACTTCTGTAGCCACTTTGGCCACTTGGTAGCCACTTTGGCACATTTTGCACCTCTGTAGCCACTTTGGCCACTTGGTAGCCACTTTGGCCACTTGGTAGCCACTTTGGCACATTTGGCACCTCGGTAGCCACTTTGGCCACTTGGTAGCCACTTTGGCACATTTGGCACCTCGGTAGCCACTTTTGCCACTTGGTAGCCACTTTGGCACATTCTGCACCACGGTAGCCACTTTGGCCACTTGGTAGCCACTTTGGCACATTCGGCACCTTAGTAGCCTCTTTGGCCACTTGGTAGCACTTTGGCCACGTGGTAGCCCCTTTGGCACATTCGGCACCTCAGTAGCCACTTTGGTCACTTGGTAGCCACTTTGGCACATTCGTCACCTCAGTAGCCACTTTGGCCACTTGGTAGCCACTTTGGCACATTCGGCACCTTGGTACCACTTTGGCCACTTGATAGCCACTTTGGCACAGTCGGCACTTCTGTAGCCACTTTGGCCACTTGGTAGCTACTTTGGCACATTTGGCCCTCGGGAGCCACTTTGCCTAAATTGGTAGTCATTTGGAACATTCGGCACCTCCCGTAGCCACTTTGGCCACTTGGTAGCCACTTAGCACATTTGGCACCTCGGTAGCCACTTTGGTACTTGGTAGCCACTTTGGCACATTCGGCACCTTAGTATCCACTTTGGCCACTTGGTAGCCACTTTGGCCACATGGTAGCCAAATTAGGCACATTCGGCACCTCGGTAGCCACTTCGGCCACTTGGTAGCCACTTTACCCATTTGGCACCTCGGTAGCCACTTTTGGCTACTTGGTAGCCACTTTGGCACATTCGGCCCCTCGGTAGCCAGGTTGGCCACTTGGTAGCCACTATGGCACATTCAGCACCTCGGTTGCCACTTTTGGCCACTTGGGTAGCCACTTTGGCACATTCGGCACTCAGTAGCCACTTGGCACATTCGGCCCCTGGTAGCCATTTTGGCCACTTGGTAGCCACTTTGGCACATTCGGCACCTCGGTAGCCACTTTGGCCACTGGTAGCCACTTTAGCACATTTGGCACCTTGGTAGCCACTTCGGCCATTTGGTAGCCACTTTGGCCATTTGGTAGCCACTTTAGCACTTTGGCACTCGGTAGCCATTTTGGCTACTTGTGCACTTTGGCACATTCGACACCTTAGTAGCCACTTTGGCCAATTGGTAGCCACTTTGGCACATTCGGCACCTCGGTAGTCACTTTGGCAACATGGTAGCCACTTTGGCACATTCGGCACCTCGGTAGCCACTTTGGCCACTTGGTAGCCACTTTGGCACATTCGGCACCTCGGTAGCCACTTTTGCCACTTGGTAGCCACTTTAGCACATTTGTCACCTTGGTAACCATTTTGTACTTGGTAGCCACTTTGGCATATTCGGCACCTTAGTAGCCACTTTGGCCCTCAGTAGCACTTCGCACTTGGTAGCCACTTTGGCACTTGGTAGCCACTTTAGCACATTTGGCACCTTGGTAGCCACTTCGGCCATTTGGTAGCCACTTGGCCATTGTAGCCACTTTAGCACATTTGGCACTCAGTAGCCATTTGGCTACTTGTTAGCCACTTTGGCACATTCGACACCTTAGTAGCCACTTTGGCCACTTTGGTAGCCACTTTGGCACATTCGGCACCTCGGTAGTCACTTTGCAACATGGGTACCACTTTGGCACATTCGGCACCTCGGTAGCCACTTTGGCCACTGGTAGCCACTTTGCACATTCGGCACCTCGGTAGCCACTTTTGCCACTTGGTAGCCACTTTAGCACATTTGTCACCTTGGTAACCATTTTGGCTACTTGGTAGCCACTTTGGCTATTCGGCACCTTAGTAGCCACTTTGGACCAAGCCACTTCGGCCACTTGGTAGCCACTTTGGCCACTTGATTTGCATCTTTAGCGTTTTTGGGACCTCCGGTGCCCAATGGCCTTTGGGAGCCACTTTGGCACATTTTGGGACCTTTGGGAGCCAAAAATTTGGCCCAGTTGGTAGCCACTTTGGCCATTCGTCACCCCTGTAGCCACTTTTGGACTTTGGGGCCAAATTTGGCCCTTTTTTTGCCCCTTTTTTTACATTTCGACACCTCGGGGAGCCCCTTTTGGGCCCTTTTTTTAGCCCCTTTGGCCATTAGCTTTTCGGTAGCCAAATTTTGGCCCCTTGGTAGGCCAAATTTGGGACATTCAGCACCCCGGTAGCCCCTTTTCCACTTGATAGCCCCTTTGGCCAAATTTTAGCCACTTTGGCACCCCTTCGGCCCTTGGTAGCACTTTGGCCCCTTGTAGCCACTTTGGCACAGTCGGCACTTCTGTAGCCACTTTGGGGCCCCTTTTGGGGAGTACTTTGGCACCTTTTGGGACTCGGTAGCCCAAATTTGGGGCCAAATTTGGTTTGCCACTTTGGAACCCTTCGGCCCCCTCGGTAGCCACTTTTTATTTGGTAGTCACTTGGCACCTTCGGCACCTCGTAGCCCTTTGGCCCCTTGGTAGCCACCCTTTGGCCCCTTGGTAGCCACTTTAAACACATTTTTGGGACCTCCTAGCCACTTTGGCTACTTGGTAGCCACTTTTGGGACTTTCGGCACCTTTTGTAGCCAAATTTTTCCACTTGGGGAGCCACTTTGGGCCCCCAAAAGGTAGCCCCCTTAGGCACATTGGCAAACCCCGGTAGCCCTTTGGGCAATTGGAGCCCCTTTAGCACATTTGGCACCCCGGTAGCCACTTTGGCTTCTTGGTAGCCCCTTTTGGGCCTTGGCCCATCGGTAGCCGGTTGGCCACCTTGGGGAAACCAATTTTGGCACATTCAGGGACCCCGGTTGCCAAATTTGGGGCCCCTTGGTAGCCCCTTTGGCACATTCCCCACCTCGGTAGCCACTTTGGGACATTCCCGGGGCCCCCCTTTGGGAGAAATTTTGGGCCAATTGGGTAGCCCCTTTTTGGGAAATTCGGACCTCCGGGAGCCATTTGGCCACCTTTGGGAGCCACTTTTGCACATTTTGGGACCTTTGGGGCCACTTTG